>VWYI01024300.1:4323-97307 GCA_013399455.1 Anthoscopus minutus | reverse complement strand
CGCTCGCTGCGGGTGTTCGGAATCATCAAATGTTCCTGCAAACATGGGAATGGGGGGAGAAATGCAGATTCCAGAGGGGGAAAAAAACCAAACAAACCTCTCTCTGTGGATTTAACTTCGTGGAAATTGAGCGAGGTATTTCTGTTTCGTGGTAGATACGTCTAAGTTTTAAATTAGAACGCCAGTTCTGATTTTTGTGTGTAAAAATTAGAATACGACGGTAAATTAACAACGCTGTGTTTTTTCCAGTCTGTTTATGTTGTATGTGGTTTTGGCTTTCTTCTGTTATAAAAACAGTATTAAGTAGGAAAAGGGGAGCTGCAGATACTGATCTTTTTTGTGGCTTTTTTTTGGTTTTGTTTTGTTTCTTTATTGCTGGTCCTCCTTCCATGGGCCTGTGTGAGTTTTGCTTTCATTAGTAAACTTTTTTTTTTTTGTCAGAATTTTTGTTCAATCGTAATTAAATTATGAATCTTTATATTCATAAAAGACGCTGTATATTAACTTCTCGGTTAACAGCAAAGACACTGGAGGAGAGGCTGGGGAATCAGTAAAATCGCTTGGTCTCTATTTCATTTCCTTTGGTATAAATGCCAGCTGTCTTTCAAATATGAAATGATTTTTCTTTCATGTCTGCTCCTAGGCTAAAACAATCTGTTTGAAGTTTTATGTGAAGATATATATAAGACTTAAGTAAAATTAACTATACAATACCCCTGAAGCAAAGGGAATACAGCTTGCATGGAGTTTTGATTTTATTCTTTCTAGAGCACAGATCACTCTATTACAACATTTCTCTTTGTTCTTGTAGCAGGAAAAAAGGCTTTGATCTTATTAAGTATTTCCAGGCATATAGTAGATGTAAGTGCTGGTACTGTAGGAGGGCATGAGCTTGAAAATTGATAGCATGTGCCTGTTATGGGTCAGAGGTGACCTTTATGAGCTTGAAAACTTAGTAAATAGATGACAAATCATATGATCATCCTATATCATGTTGCCCAAGGTCTTAATTTCTTTTTTTTTTTTAAAAAAAATCTTAGTAACTTTTACCACTATTTCTCCTAGGAATACTGCAAGTTGGCCTAAATTACTAATTTAAATATACATAAGGAGGTTATGTGGAGTTGTGGGATTGGTTTTTGTGTTAGTTTTTGAAACCCGCCTCTTGGTATGAGTGCCAAATCTTTGTATGAACCTTTCTACAGTGAGAGAACTGTACATACCCTAATTTTGATGTCTTAGTGCTTTTATTTGTATTTTCTGACAAATTAGTCGTTGTTAGCATGAAGCTCATTGTTCAAATTGGAGATTTTTATTTAGCTCATCGTATTAGGTTTTGGATGCTGGCGTTCCTCAATACCTGCTATTGTAGATAAAATCTGATTTATTCACTCACAAAATAAGTGAGAAATCACATGTAGAAAATGTGTAAACTTTTTATTAAAAATGTTTTGTTCTTTTCAATTTCTTTAATTTATAAGCCAAAACAAAGCTTAATATTATGTTAAAAACCAAGCATATGAGCACCCCCATAGATCATTCGGTAGGGACTGAGACATATATTAAAGCCTGAAATATAAATCAGGGGCTTTTACTGTTAGAACAAGTTACGTTTTTGTAATTTCCTTATGTTTTAGGAAGGACCCATCAAAGTAAAAAGTAGTGGTTTAATACAAATCCCTTACTGAGGAGTAAAATTTTACTGTTATGTATGATAGGTGCTGTAGGAAAAAATACGTATTTCAAGAATCCTCTTCAAATCAAAAAGAAAAAGACCCTTATTGTTTCAAAAAGAAAATAAAACACTTGAACTGCACTAGATGTAGCCTGGTCTTTTGTTGTTGTTGTTTTGGGTTTTATTTTTGCTCTTCACCTGTTGACATGTAGAAGATACTCTCAGTTTAAGGAAAGCTTACAACATTTTCATATAGAACTCGTAAGAAAAAAAATTTAAATTATACTTAAAAATTGTTTCTATCAATAAAGTTTCATCTTCTCTTTCAGTCAAGAGCCATCCTGCAGATCTCAGCCCCCCAAGTAATCAAAATACCTAATCTCCATTAAAAATAAAGCTGCAGAAATATTTAGGTATAGATAATAGCACAAATATAAATTATGCCATTTTGTGGTTTTATTCTATTCTTATTATTTTAATTAGTGCATAATTAAGCAAACTTCTTCATTCGCTGTGACCTTTTCATCTAGATTTTAGGAAGTGCAACAGTACCGAAATGATATTTAATAGAAATCTGATAGCATCTTTGTGTTTAAAAGTAAAATAGACTTACATGATTTCCACTGTTCTCAGTTCACCTACAAGTATAGAAACAAGTTTGTTATTTTCTAAATGTTCTGTAGAATTATTTTAATATAGATGGCAATGCAGTAATGTGTCAGTTATCACCAAAATAAATAATTTTAAAAAAATATTATATTTTATATCATCTATTACTACTATTTCAGGTGAGAATAGACTTGTGAGTATATTCACTTAATTGTTTTAGTTTGTGCATTTTATGGGTTGATTTAATATACCAGTCTATGTGCAAGTATACTGTATTATTGAATAAATATTTACTTTTCTCATCATAGGCTGAGATTGAGCCTTTCTCCAAGGTGGAGAAGCTGCATCTTTTACAGTAGGTTTACACAATGCCTATTTAAAAAGGACAAAAAAAAGTGTTTCATGATTTGCTTTTTGGGTAAAGTAGCTTATGCTGGGATTTTTTTTTTTTGACAAAATACTCTTTTCCTTGCGAATTTTGAGAGTATAAGAAGCTTTTGATAAACATGTCACTGATGAGCACATGTGCATAGATGAAGAAACACACAGAGGTGGGGGGAGAGCTGGGTATATTTGGGGATTTTTTAGTGCAGCAATTGCCCGTCTTGCAGCCATCACTCTCAGAGTTAGAGCAGAGCGAAACATTAATAATCCTACGGGATGCTCAGATGACACGACAGCATGCCTTGCTGTGCCTGTTATGCAATAAATAATGTACTTAGGCTTCTAACGTCCATGTAAAATATTTCCAGTTTGTAAATTTTGGAGCAACCAGGTGCAAAGATTCAATTTTGCTTTTATTAGTATTGGGCCAGCTAGTACACAGGGAGGAAGGTACAATTAAAGCTGTTCTGTACCATATGCTGCCCACAGCAACTTACACAAGGTCAAAGCTAACATTTGTGAGTCAGGACAAATATAAGATCATCTGGAAAATCTCTAGGGGTACACGGCTGTGGACATTGGATAAAGAGAGGCAGTAAACACTGGTCAGCTGGATTTTTATTTTCTGTCTGTTTCTCATTCTTTTCTTTGCCCTCCCCATCCCACTAAGAAACGATGAGTTATAATTCATCAACCCAAGAGAGTTTTCCCTGCTCCACACCATTGGGTTGAACTGCCAATCTGCTGAGCAGTGGTCCCCTGCCAGAAGGGTGCCTTGACTGCAACAAGCTTTATTAATGCTTTAAAGTGAAGGTTATGTCCATTTCCTTCGGCACATGACAGCAGCCAGGGGTGGGCTCAGGTGCTGTAGGGGCAGATCTGTGTTTCTCAGAACGCAGGCACCAACCCTGCCCTGGCTCCCATTAGCACGTGCTCAGCAAGGTCTGTCTGGAGAAGTCCAGCAGAGCTGGAGGTGCAGAACCAGAGAGTGGCTTCAGAGGAGAGAGGGACAGACGGAGAGGATGGCTTGTATCCTCTGCTGCCTGTGGCTGCGGGCACTGCTGGTGCTGGGGACTCCTCACACAGCTCGAGCAGCCGTCTGAAATACGAGGAACAGGTTAAGAAACAGGCGGTGTAGTTTCAACTGTTCTGGTTTTTGTTTCCTGAAAATCTGAATTTAATCAGGAATTTTTTGAAGACATAGTTGCATGTGTCCCTTAGTGACAGCATGATTTGAAGAGTCTGGGGAAGAGATTTTGCTTAGGAAATAAAATATAGTCTTCAAGCACTATATAAATTTCTTTCTGATGTTGTTTTTCCTGCCTTAATTCCTTTTTCTTCTTATTTCTAGTTCATACTACACTAAAAATAAAAACTACTACTACTACTAATTAAACAACAAACCAGGCCAGAAGGTTTCTCTATACTGAATTTGATATTTTTGCTAAGTGTGTCTCTCTCTTTTTAACATGACTTTAGACTTGTCACTCCCTAGGGAAGAAGCTAGGAAGTACTTGTGTACCTTTACAGTGGGATTCTGCATTTCAAAAATACCCAAATAGGCATGTACAGCATGCCTAAACTGCATAAACATTTATTTAAGATGGAACTCTTAGGAGTTTGAATTTTATACCAGGCTTAAAAAATACAGTTTGATTTGCAGACAGGACTGTTCTCTTAAAGGAGTCTCTTACTTTCATTTTGGATGGTGAGAAGATTTTTTTAAATACATGAACCTTTACACCTGGTATTGGAAACAAAAATATTGTTGAGGATGTGGTTGTACTGACTTAGTACACTAGGGCTCTTCATTTTATCTTCTTGCTTAAATATCTGTTAAACGAGAATTTAGACTAGATCTTGGGTTAGTTTTTTTTTTAAGCTTCTGTCTTGCTGCAAACAGGAATATAGAAAACTGTAGTTAATATTCTACATTCCTGACGTTTTAGTATATGATTTTGTCAGAAATACAATAAACATGAGGACAAGTTTCCTTTTTCTAGAACTGCCTTTCAGCAAAATTAGCTTTTGCTACAAAACCTGCAGATAATACTCTGTAAAGTTTTGCCACATGTACAAATCATTCATCAGTGCACACTTGCATGACTGATGCTGATGGAATGCAGATAGGCTACTTAGCAGAGTTTACAAGCTACAGAATAGGCTATTCATCTTTACTGATTTCAAAAAATTCTGTCTCAAGCAGCTTGACAAATATTTTCCTGAACTTCCAAGAATTGCTAATATCTATGCTTAAATGAGTAACATAATTCATAATTTCATAAACAGTGTGTGTGATGAGAGCCTTGGTTTTGAGCTAGTATGAACTCATCGGAAGTAAGTTTGGTTGCTTCACTGCTGTTTTTTTAATCTGCTTTTAACATTAATATTAAACATTGATAAATATTTAAGAATTTGAAACAGGAAGATTGTCTGAGAGGATGGATGCCAACAGGAGGACTCCCAAGTGTTATATTTATTAAATGCATTTATAGAATGAGACTTGGAAATTTTACATAGCATAAAATTTGGTAAACCTGGATCTTCAAATTACCGTTGAAGTTATTGGCGCTTGTATTAGTAAGCAGAAGCAACAGTGAGTAATATTTCAAATGTTTTAGATATATTAGGCCCATATAAGTTTCGCCAGTAGAGTTTGCTACCTGTGGTAATCACCAAGGCAGATTTCAGAACTGGGATGATGCTTTTGTTTTGGTTAAACCTGATGTCGTACAGTTAATGTCTCGTCAGCTGTGAAGTCAGCCCCCAGCACTACCCCTAATAAAGAAATCTGAGTTGTCATCCTGCCTTTTCTACTGGAGAGACTTAAACCAGTTCAGGGTGCAGGAGAGACTGATGTGAGTCTCTGACTTGACATCCTCTGCAACTCGTTTGTCCGACGTGCCTCAGTGTAGGCTATCAACCCTTCAGGAGCACTGCAGCGTTAGGATTGATGTATATATTAGCACAGCTCCAAAAAAGTCGAGTCCAAGACTTGATAAGTCATGTAAAAAAACTGGTTTTGGCTTGCGTTTATCAGAAGGGAATTTCCCATTCATAAAGGGAGAATGTTTTGCTTGTCAGCATGGAGGTGGGTTCAGTGCCTTTGGGCACAGTGCTTTGGAGGGGGTTAAAGATGGGCTCCTCTTCTACCTGCTGGAGACAGCCCTCTTCAAGGAGACTGCGAACAGGCTGACCTTTTAACAGTATTCCTTCCTTGTCTTAGTGGGAATGTCAGCCAGGAAAAACTGGTTTGATGCCTCCTAGATGTCAGTGTTATCAGTTTAATAGCTAAAAGAGGCTGTCTTGAGCAGCCACGTCATATTTTCAACTGCCTTGCTCAGCTTTTGCAGAAGAGAAAGCCCTTTAAGTAGGACACTGAGTCCTACTCAGTGCTGGCCATGCCAGCAGCCACAGGGGTATGTTTGGTTGGGTAGGGGTCCCAGTGCCTGTGGGCCGTGCAGAGTGAATAGTCTGCTTGCCCTGATGCATTGCTTCCCCACTTAAAAATAAAATTTTATCCTTTTTGTCAACTTTCTTATTTAAAACCTTTTTATTTTGCATCTCATAGACTTTGGGTTAATTTTAGTAAAATTTCTCCTTTGCTTTTAAATTTTGTTTGTAGTAACGCAACACAAAAATTATGATTAGGTCATTAACCAGAAAAAACCCGGCACTCATCTGCAGGTGATCAGATGACATCAGAGGCCTGGTTTTAATTTGTGGGTAGTTCTGATTGTAACTAAAAGAGACTCGCTCCTTTTGTGGAATTGGCTGGCTATTTCCCCACATCTGGAGTTAATGAAGTCTTTGAGACCACATCAGTTGTGTTTTGCCGCAAGAACCCTTTGATCTGAAAAATCTAGACTGGCACAAGTGCAGCTTCATAACATTGCAGCTATGTTTTTGCAAGCTATAGTTAAGATACCAAAACAAGCAGAGACTATATGAAGTTATGTGTCTGTGCTAGGACTTTCATGTAGCTGTTTCGAAGGGCCTCTTTTACATTTATATAATTCATAACATTTTTATTATGTTAATGGCTTGTACATAAGTATTTGTAAATTATACATTTGTAAATTATACATTTTGAGTTTAATTCGCCTTTTGAGATAATGTTTAATCAGTTTTTATAAATCACCCAATTATGTAAAATGTTAAAATTTCAGTCAGAAGCTTGTACTTCCAAATCTTATTGATAACGTTGCAGTTTAAAAGAAGTATAATTCGTCACTGTAGGTGACTTGGCATTAATCAGTGTACATCTCCATGGCAGTGCTAAATGTCATAAAGCTTTGTTTCCACTGCTGTCCTGTGACAGTGATAGATTATCCATCAACTATAGCATATGCTGTGTTATTCTGCACAACAGAGAACTTGTAAACTAAGCCTAGTTTTACTTAATATGTTTGCAGTCTTATGAATGCGAGTATTTACAATTTGACAGAGTGACATTTCTGTTAAAATATGTCTCAGGCATGGAATATACATGCATTCATCATATAGAGTAAATACATATGTACTGCGAACATTGCTCAGAGTGTATTGTCATTCTGTCACTTAGGTCTGGTAAGCATCTCTATTATTTTATATTTATTCCATAAACAGAAAAATTTTGAGTAAAATATTGAGCAGAAGCTTTACTTCCGTAAAGCTTTCTTTAAAAAAAAAATTCATTTGTTTTTAATAAAAAACAATGGTAAACAAGCATGTAACTTAAAGTTTTGAGTTTTCCACTTGACTCCTAACCAGGTGTCTCTTTACCTTGCTGCCCTTTTCATTACATGGCTCATCCCGACCGCTGTGACTTGGGCCCTTGCCCTGTGCTTTTGTCCCGATTCCACCATTCACCATTGTGGAATTGCAGAGATTTTGCCGAAACGGGGTTGCTGTGAAGCCGGGAGCGCAGTGCCTGGGTGCGGGTGATGTCAGAGGCGCTGGCTCAGGCACATCCCGGCCATTTGTTCCCACAACAGCAGGGCTGCAAAAGCGTTCGGCAGCGGGAGGAGGGGGATTGGAATGCAAATGGAGCGGGACTTGCCCACTTCACTATCTTCAATGTCCCTATCAGAACAGTCACTCTCTGGGAGGACAATGCTTCTCTTTTAGGGGAACTTAGGCTTTTTTGTTGGCTGGCTTGATTTTCCTGGCTCTTCTCTTGCTTGCTAAACAACATCCCAGAAAGACCAGGGAGAATTGTGAATGCCGTAGAAATGCGTGTGCCTGTACGTGCATTGGGGGGGATCGAAGTAATCACTTCTGAATGTTAGGGCATAGTGTGCTTTTTGAGTTGCATTATATAAACTTTAAAGTTGTGAAATTATTCTTCATCTGTGTATTTATGAAGTTATCTGTATTTAACGAATGAGATAAACAGTTAAAAATACAGCATTTTTTGCTTCATAGCAAAATGGTGCTCCTAGTTTCAGTGTTACATTTTATATTTTTTGCTGTCATACATGTTGATTTGCTTTTTATTTATCTTCTAACACACACTAATCAGTGCAATATTCGGTATAGAACAACTAGTTATGGGTAGAGTCCTTGAGTCCAGTGAATACTGGGCCTTGTTCGTTTTACTTAACTTATTCCTGAGCACGCTTTACATTTCTTCTTAGAGTTGCTGCAGTTAAAGACTTTGAGTCATTATGTTTATTTGACATCTTACGTTTTGAACTGGAAAAGAAAATTTGTTGCTTGCAAGTTGAGGATGGGCATTCCTCTGGTGTGTTAACACTGGAAAAACAATAATTCCCCTTTCCTTTAATGCTAGGCCAGTGTGAAAATTACATGCTTGCTGTTGCAGTTTTAAGATTATTCCTAGGGACTTGCATTCGTGTATTTCTGATGACTCTCCAAAGGCGTGCGAGTTTCTGAATGGATGATAAAACGGTTGCATTAAAACCTTTCCATTTGTCACTGGATGTTCATTTTCTTTCTGATTGTTGGGATGCCAGCTAATTAAATATTCAAACAGGCATACAGTTGTTTTAAAATAAAATTTGTTTGGGGCCCAGTTGTTTTATCTTGCTTTTTTATCTTGAGCAACAAGTCTGTGCTAGTCGTGTACTTAGAAAGCAAAATCAGCATTCAGGCTTTTATCAGGCCACCTGGCTGAGTTGGCACACCAGAAAGTGTGTTGTTAGGATCATTCTACTGTAGTTCCTCTGTACTGTGGCAACTTGCTAAAAAGCAAATAAAACAAGGGCAACAAATGCTGTGGCTTGCTGCACTGTTCTTTTTTTATTTGTGCTTTATCTCTGTGCTGTTGTGGTCTTTTTAATGCACTACACCCAGTTATTGCTAACCTGCTTTTATTGCTCTCCAATATGTAGGTGTATGCACCATCCCCGAGTTCTGATGATTTCAACAGAGAATCTCCAAGTTACCCATCTCCTAAGCCACCAAGCAGTATGTTTGCTAGCACTTTCTTTATGCAAGGTGGGTAAAATGTCACTTGTCCTTTAGGCAGAAATCTGCAGTCAGACACTGTTTTACTGGGTGAATGAGGAAGTGTAAAGAGAGCATATTGTGCTAGAGCCTATGGTTAAGTTTTATATACTTTTGAAACAGTTAGATGAAGGGAGCTGTTTTTTGATGTAAAGTTTTTCTCATGACATTAATTACGGACTGACATTTAAAGGGATTACACACCAGGCCAGATGGACAGAATTCCCATCCTTTGATTTGTAGGGGCTTCAGAGCAGCACACTGGAGTGATAAAGAAAAATGAGGTGGGGGCTTATTGACTCTTCTGAAATTTGACTGTACAATATCAGCTAACAGTCTTATGTTCTCAAATGCTTGTATATTCAGCATGCCAGAAAAAAGGGGGTTGCACAGAATGAAACAAGAACAGAATCCATTTCCTCAGCCTCACGTCACACAATTAGCTTGTGCTGCAGTCTGGTGAGGGTTTGGAGCACATTGAGAGCTCAGTGTCTCAGTACAGGAATTCAGAGCACTTCAGTTTGTGCTACAGAAGGGAAACTGCACTGACACACAGGCTAAGGCTTATGTAATGTAGTCATTTCAGCTACTTAAATCTGCTTTTTTGAAATGTTTTTATATTTTTGTGGTGCTGGGGTATCTTAGAATATAAATTGCTTGTTTTAGGTAAATAGATGTTTTACAGTCTGTGTTTATGATGCATTGTGTTTGGCCAAACTAATTACCCCTCCCCTTCACCTCCTTTTTTACTATATCTTTCAGTCTGGACTTTTGATCAACACTCTCGATTTAAATCTGGCCTTACTGAGGGGTCTGTGTAATTAGCAGAAGTGCTTGGTATTTTCTCAGCTGTGGTTGGATTATATTTCAGCTATAAAGCCTCTGTTGTTTCTTCTGTTTTTTTTTTTTTAGTAAATATAGCAGCAGTGTGGTGGCATGAAAATAGAAGATGCAGTATAAACTGGTCACCATTTCCCCACTGATGTTAGTCTCAGTAACTGAATTCTGTATTTGTTTAAAATAATCTTGTAAAGGAACAGAGAAGTTTGTATTCTTCATTAAATGTGTTTTTCTTGTTTTGTTTTCTACTGAAAAAATACTACAAAAAAAGATGGGACCCACAATTCTTCTGACCTCTGGAATTCATCCAATGGCATGAGCCAGCCTGGCTATGGTGGGATGCTTGGAGGTTCCTCTTCCCACATGTCCCAGTCCGGCAGTTACGGCAGCCTGCACACACACGACCGTTTGGTAAGATGCAGCACACACTGATCTGTTTATAGCAGTGTATGGAGGTCTGACTTAGGAGAATTAACTTGTCATTTGCTGCCCATGTCTGTCACTTAAAAACCCAGTTGTTAGAAATCAAAAACTTAATGTATTAGATTTATGTCCTTTTAGTTATGTCTGTTGTATGAATTAAAATCTGTGGCCGTGTAGTGGTCTGTTCAGAGGATAGATGAGTTCCTTTCTTCTGTAATAAAGAGCTGGGTGTTTGTTTAGTATCTTAAAATATCAACATTTATTTAAGGACTGCTTAATGTCTTATGTCTGCTTCTCTTCTCTCCAGAGCTATCCCCCGCATTCAGTCTCACCTACAGATATAAATGCCAGTCTTCCTCCAATGTCCAGCTTCCATCGTGGCAGTACCAGCAGTTCACCTTATGTAGCTGCCTCACACACTCCACCTGTCAATGGATCGGATAATATTCTGGGTAAAGAGTTCTTGCTTTTTTTTCATTTTACAAGAAAATGAAATTTAGGGCTGCATGACACACAAAATTAGGAAGATTTAATATATGGCATGCTTGTAGATCAGGAAAAATTCACCACTGTGATATTTCTGTCCTCATTATGGCTGAGGTAAGGCAAATGGTTTTTCAGTCAGCTTCAGACTTACCCATTTATTTGCTTTCCCAGTCAAGCCTGTGCTCAGGGACTGGGTATTTCTGATTTAATGGCCACCATCCCTCCAAAGTTTAGTTCATGTGCGTGTCCCTATAGGAAGTTCTGGCACCGAAGTTTTCAGAGCTGCTGTGTCACCAAAGCACTGCTCTGGAGAAAAGCAGGAAGGCTGTTTCTTAGGGGAAGTTGATAAAGTGCGTCGTAAATTCCTCTCTTAACTGTTTTAGAGATTACAGAGTAGCCAGCATGGTGGCTGGTTTAATCTCCTCTGTGCTCACCTAGGAAGCAAGAAATACAGGATGATCATCTGTTCCTTGCACATATTTGCTCATCTTAAGATAGAGCTGTAGAAATTAAATGCTTGTAGATGCCCCTTGTTGGTTCAATAGGATTTGCACTTAGCTTCATTTTAAGGAAGTGGAATTTAGTTAGGGTGACTATGTTAGCTTTGATTTTGGAGCATGTTTTACACCAAGATTTTTAAACAGAACCGTTAGTGAATCTGCATGGGAAGTTCAGGCTGGAAAATCCAGATTTGTCATAAACTTGGAAACAGCGAGCGCTGCATTATTTGGATTTCTGATGTGAATGGCTTACATTCACATTCATTACATTTTTTGGCTTTAGAAGTTGATAATTGGAAAAGAAAATTTGCTTCTAAAGGGTCTGTCTTCTACAGCAAAGCAGGTTATTTTGGAGGATTCAGTTCCTCTCTGTGTTTCCAATTGGCAGGGCTTCAGACTTCCTCTTGGCTTAATGGTGTGTGGAGCAAAAGGGCACGCAAAGCTGCTGACATGCAACTGAGAGCAGGGGTGACAGAAAGCTTGACGTATCAGAGATTTTCAGGGACTTTTTAAACCAAAGATGAGAGTACAACACAGGGAATTAGAGCAGGGGGAGCAAGGAGACACACAAGGAACTATTCTGTGAATTTGGCTTTAAGAATTAATTAAATGTGCAGCACTTCGGTGACAGCAGTTTAGAAATAAGCTGCAATTACGTGATTTTCTGATTCTGATTTTTCTTTTCACATTTCATTAAAATTAGACTATGATTCTAGAAAATAATCTGTCTGTTTCTAGCTACTTTTACTTGTTGGTCCTTAAGTTATCACAGTGGTACTGTGTTTGACTTTTAAGAGGAGAGCATCTAAATGTAAATCTAATTGTTTTAATTAAATTTTTAAGTCTAATGAGAACTAATTCTATTGACACTGACTTCCGCAGAAAATCCGTTTAAAAAGTGGTTGTTCAACTCTATGTGATGAATAAAATAATAAAAGTAAATAAAATTTCAGCTTTAAAAATAAGTGTTTGGTTTACTTTCCATATTACAGGAAACAGAGGAAATGGTGCTGGAAGCTCACAGACAGGTGATGCACTTGGAAAGGCACTGGCATCTGTAAGTAGCAGTTAGAATATTCAGATCTGAAACACGTATTTTAATCCATTATTTATATGCCATTCATTTTATAATATCAAATCGGGAATTGTCACATATGAAGTCAAAACAATGTACTGTGATGCAATTTCCTATACTAGAAAAATGTCCTTTTTAAATGCAGGTGAAAAATGCTTCTATTTGGCGAAGACTCATTCTGAATTAATTTTTCATCAGATGATCGAAGGGTTTGAGGCAGATCTGGTTAGAAAATCTGGTTAAACAAAGTAAAAGATAATAATAAAAAGTTGATTTTAATTTATTTTCTGCAGTGTTTTAGGGAAAGTCAAATATTTTTAACATTAGTCTTAGAGCAGATCCTGCCTCAAGGTTTAAAATGTTTTCTCAGTGGCCTTGTAAAACTGAGAGGTTTTGAATGCTGTGTTGTATAGCTGTAATCTATGGAACAGCGTTTAGAATACTGTATATGCATAAATTTAAACTTTTAACTCCTTTTGGAATAATGTAAAACATGGCAAGTATCTTCAGTCTGCTGTAAGTTCTACTTCCATATGTATGCATACAGTAATTATTTTTTCCTTAGTACAATAAGATGTGCTTTTTAAAAAATAATAATTAATACACGACAGCAGAAATTTCAGAGTTGGGAATGGTGGCCAGGGAGGCACTTTGTGTTTCTTGTATGGGGCAAACTTTGCAGTCCTAAATGACCATTCCTATGTTGGGTTCTGCATCCCTCACCTCATACCAGTGAATGCAAATGTGCATATTCGTGCAGATCCTGTTACCCTTGCATCCCTCAGAGGTCATATGTTAAAAGATTACCAGATCTGATAATGTCTGTAATGTCCATATTGGGGAGGAGAACTCTGACCTACTGGCTTTGAGGAGAAAAATGTCCCTGTTGCTTTCGGGGTTTCAGCAAGTAGATAACAATTTGGGAGTCCAGAGGGCAGCTAACGCTCTCTTTTGGTCTGTTTGAGACCTGTCAGAAAAGGGGTTCATTTGGTCTCCTAGAAATAGCAATGCTCACATACCCCAGGCTGTTCATTCCTCTGCAGATGTATTTGGGTGTCTGCTGTTCTGCAGCCGGAACAAAATTTCGTTGTTAAGTCTGACATGCTGGCCAGTTAGACCTGTGGGACTTCATGACATTTTCCACTGCTCTCCTTTTCTAAATGATTTTCTCATCCTTTCAGGTATTTTTGTCCAAGTCACTAGCTGAGAAAGCCAGGCTGATGTTTTGAGGAAAAACTAAATATATTGCGAGTGGAAGTCAGGGCAGAAATGTTTAATCTAACTGGTGGGTGGGCTCTGGTTGTCATAGAAACTTGTTTCTGTCATCCCGTGTTGTTGCTTGGCAGGAGCAGCCAGGTCATTCCATAAATCATTTCTGTCATAGCTGATGGTGATGCATTCCATCTGCTCTATCAGTGCATGCCATAGTCTGCACACTTCAAATCCCTCGCCTCATCCATCTGCTTCCCCCACACCCCGCACCACGCACACCCAGCTCACTCCTTGCGCTCCTTCAGCGAGAGCACGGCTCACGCCTGGGCGAGGAGGGAGGTGGGCTGTCCTGCAGGTGAAGCTGACACACATGAATTTTGACACCTAGGAAATCAAGAATATTTTTCTGTTTGAACAAAGTTTTATTTAAATACTGCTATTGTCATGCCCTTTTTTTTTCTCCTAAGATGCCACTATATTCCTTTCTGTTTTGATTTTAAATGCTACCGCTGCAACTGTTGAGAGGAATTTCTAGTTCCAAAATTCTGTTGATGTACATCTCACAATAGGCCTTTCATGTGTGAAACATCAGAGGATACGACATTTGTTCTTCAGTTTAGGTATTAAAGACCATACAGAATAGTATGTGATTAAACATGTAAGGCCAGATAATACATTTGCAAAGGTTCTTTTATTTTAGGTTTAAGCCTGGATAATTGTGGTCTTAATCTCAGGGTAGGCAAGAAAGAGAATTGTACATGAAAGTATTTACACAAAGTTCCCAAAGCCCTGTGGATTATGCATTAGTTTGGATAATGAACTAGTATAGATAGAAAGAAAAGAAAATCTGGGTATTCGTGCCATTTCTAATGTGTTTCCCTGAACATTTGCCAAACAATAACCCTTTAAGATTGTGCCCATGGAGGGTTATATGGCAGGAGAAACATCTGGTTTATTTCATTGCCTAATGCCAAATCAAAACACTTGGTCTTTAATTTAGAGGAGATCAAACAGGAGGACTGTTTAACTTTGTTGATTATATCAGACCTCTTTGTGATAACTTATGTTTTGATTCCTACCTCAGCACTAGGGTAAAGGCCTTTGTACCGTCTCGGTAGTTAAATAGCCACTGGTCCCTTCACAAAAGAAAAGAAAATGTAGGGAAGTTGACTTCTAAAAGTAATTCATGAATTAAGTTTCTTTGTTGCTTTAGACTCAATAACATTAACATAACAAAGCCTAACTGAAATGTACACTGTAGTGTTTAAAAAATTGGACTAACAGCTCCGAGGTTTGGCTCTGCAGGCTCTCAATTGTGCAGCTTTTGTCTAAGAGCCTTTTCATTAGACCCTGGCATATTGGCACCCCACTGATTGGAATGGACCATGACTGATAGGAGGAGGAGTCTCATTTGTTGCAGTAAAATGAGTCATGTTACCGTTTAAGCCTGGCAGAAGGTGTCAGGGTTGTTCATCATTGGTCATTTAACAGCACAGCGGCCAGGGACTGCATGCAGAATGAATTCTGACCTCGTGTTTTAGTTGGAGCTTTGCTGTACTGTAGATTTTCCCTGTTGTAAAATACAGCAAAATAAAATTAGCAGGTAGACCTGTGGAAAATGAGCAGTTTCAAAGAAAACTTTGTGGCCTTTGACTTTATTTTAATTTTCTGTATCTTATCTCTCTGAAACTCTCTGCAGTTCTTATACTGACAGCCAAGATTTATTTTTGTGCTGATGTACAATGCATGAATTTCCTGCGGTAGTATGAGGTAGTTGGTTCTAAATATATTTTCTTTCTAGCATGTATGAAAAGGAGGAAGCATTTCTATTAGGGAACTGATGGTCTTTTCTGATGGAAAAGTATGATATACCAGGAAGGAGCATGTGGTCTATCAGGTCCTGGTTTTGTCAGTTCAGAAAATACAATATGGAACTTAATGAAGTTATTGTCAGCTAAATGCTGAAATGTCATATTGTCTGTGTGAAGAGACATCAACCACACTGCCAGTGAAGATTTTTTTAACTGCCATCTGATGACTAACAAATCCTGGTCTCTGCTCAAGTAAAACAGGTTTGAACTGATGACCTATAAAAATATGTTCTGAAATCCATAGTCAGCCTCTAAATCTATTCAATTCCCTTAATAAAATTAATTTTCCCAGTGTCTTGAGATTTTAATTTTTAATTAAAGCTTTATATGTCTTCTATTTTTACCAATAGTTTTTCATTTCATTAATAGCAAGGAAAGAATTGTTGTAAGTTGAAGTTCAGTATCTCAGGAGGCCAATTGATACTGAAATAAGAGAGAAACATGTTATATGCTTTGATACATTGAAAGAGGAACAAAATTTCAAGTGGTTTTTGTTTGGTAGGTACCAGTTTTAGGAAAGCCTGAATGATTTACCGGTATTTTGTGAAGGATTAATTTTTAGCAGATAACATGTGTTGACTGCTGAAATATCTCTCTAAAGTTTGGAAAGTCATTATTCATTGGCATTTTCCTGAAGTTTTGTTAGATATGATTAGCTGTGTACTGTGAACTCTTACTTGAATTGTTCCCCTGCAGAGACAGAAAGGCTGTAATTTCTGCTGCTCTTAAATGAGCAGGAAGGTCACTATGAAAAACAGGCTGTGCATATTTAGACAGCTGCTTGAAAATGAAAGTTCTTTGGACATTTTTAGAGCCTTGAGTGTAATAAAGCAGAGCTGTGATTGAAGGATCAAATTGCATTTTTTATCAATCCAGAATTAAGCGTGACAATTAAAACATGAAAAAGAATCCTAATAGCTTTTTTCCTGTGTATTATAACATATATTGATATATAATCTCTTTGTCTGTTGTCAGATTTATTCTCCTGATCATACCAGCAGTAGTTTTCCATCGAATCCATCAACACCAGTTGGGTCACCATCGCCTCTTACAGGTACAGACTGGCCATTTGTCAGTGCCTTGTTTGTTGTTTTGAAAATGTTCTGTTTGGAATCACAGTGAAATCAGCATTAATTACCTTGCATAACTGCTTGTGCGTTTTGGTTTTTTTTCCCATTGTACAAATTAAAGATTTATAAATCCAGATTCTTAGACATTTTGTTAAGGGCATTCACTTGAGTCCTGGCAACTTGCTTTGAAAACTAGCTAATTAAAATTATGTTTGGGAGCATTAACTGATCATTCATTATCAGGGCTATAAAGATATCTGTACAGATTTGCACTGTTTGAGAGCAAGAAGAGTGATTTGATTTGATATGGGGGTTTTTTTAAGCTATATGTTAAAGCTCTGCGACAGCTTTCGATGACAAACACAGCAGATGTGTGTTCCCTCTAATGAAAATATAGTAGGCTATGAGACTATCCAATTTTTACACAAGATAGCTTTTCATTCATATATTTCATGAATGTTTTCATTCTATGGGAGAAGAATTTCTGGCATTTTTCAAAATAAATACTGTGTATTGCAGCCACCTCTGTCACCTGTGCTTTGTGTGTTTGTAGTGTGAATGTGGGAAGAGGCATTCCAGTGTGGAGATGAACTGTGGGCAGCTGCCTACAGCTATTAGTGGTAGTGCAGCTTTCACAGACACTGTGGCCTCAGCTGTCTTGTAAAAGTTGAACAGCTGTTCTCCATATAGAGAGGACTGTGAAAGCTCCATTGACTTAAATTTGTTGTTTAACAAAGAACTAGAATTACAAGTAAGATGATGTAACTTTAACCCTGTTCTTTCCTATAGTGCAATTTGTTAAATTATTTAACATTTATACAACAGTCTGTTTCCCTATTCTCTGTTGTTTAATATATCCCTACAGGCTCCTGGCCATTGGTCACTTTTTTATAAATGTTGTGCTTTTCATAAAACTGTAAAATTACCTTAAGGTAAAAAGGGTACAGAACAAGCTTAGCTGAACACTTTTGTTATCTAGATGAATAAATTAGTCAAGGTATTGCATGCAAAATGCAGTCATAATCATATGGATGTGAATATGCATATGTCTATGTGCAATGTCACTCAAAACCTCCATCATTCATGCTTCACTCCTGTTTAATGGACACCTCACTGGTTTTCTGTGGATGTAATGCATTAATGAATATCTGACATGGCTTACCTGAGCAGCTGCTTTGGGCATTTCTTTTCTATTGCTGAATAATCCGTGTTGAATTGAGTAATGATGGGATTAATGGGATTTTTTGATTTAGTGATTACGGTTGACAAAAAATGTTTTGTGCGTTCTGTTGTACTGAAAAGGCAGATCAGAGCAGAAAATTATTATTATTTTTAACATCAAAGCAAGTATTGAAAATATTTTGTGGCTGGAAGAAAGAAGTTCTGACATTTCAAAGTACTTAAAATTTTAAAGATCCCAAAGAGATTTTTTTCAAGAGTTGCCTAATGAGATACTGCACCTCATTTTGTAAGCATGAAAGCACTAATTTCTGAGTTTAGAATACAAATTTGAGGTCACTAAAACTTGTGTTTTCCTTTTGCTGTTCTTGTCTTTGCCTGTTGCAACCTGTATGAAGTCTACAAAATTTGCACTTTGTTTTTCCTTATTCTGGATTCTGATGGTGAAGACAGTAGTAGATGTAAGCAAATAATACTGAAATCCTTTTCAGGCTCAAACTTAGCATCTGCTTCACATTTATACCCTCCCACCCCCTTTAATTTCAGTGATACAGAATTTATCAAGCCTTTGGTAAATTGCTCCAGTAGTTAATTACCTTCATTTATGAATCTGGACTTTTATCTTTATTCCCAGATGAGTCACTAAGAACACGGTGAAGCACAATGTGAAGTAATTACTACTGCATTTATTGCTATTTATACTCCTGGTAGCCATTTTCTGTCTTGACCCAAAAAGTTATTGCAGATAAAACAAATGTTTTATGTATACTGAAATAATATATTTTGGAGCATTTTAGCTTTCATTGTAATTTTCCCTTTTTGCATTTAGGTATTTGTTTAGTTAGCATTCATAGTATTACAGATTGCTTAAGTCATAATTTGTCCATCCTTTAATTGTGAATTAGGGTAGGAGTACTCTGTTTACCAGGGAAGGCACTGACAGATACGAACGTCAGGAGACCTTGGGGTTCATAAGCTCATGACTGACTCCTTGGCTCTTACATTGCTGAATGAGGATTAATGACGTTTTTTAATTCAGTTAAGTAAAAGCTTGGAGAGCAACTTGATGAAAACCCCCAAGTATTATGAGACAATCGTGCATGTCTCGCCTGCCCTGCCCTCATTTAATTTCTAATTTTACATAAACATGCCCAGAGCTGAGCATCTTGCATAGTTTTAATGATTGTGTACACACAAGTGAAGTTTATATAGGGATCTGAATTGTGGGAACCTTGGTATTTTAAGAATCCTTCTGCAGGATCAGAGGCATTCAGGAGGTTCAGTGGGTTCTGAGCGTGCAAAGCAGCTCTGAGTATGTTTGAAAGGGGAGCCAGAGGATTAGTGTTGGGGAGACTCAGGGTAAGAACAATGCTGCAGTGATTGCTGTCGGTGACCCCTGTAAATCCTAACACTTGCCTGGCTTATTTGTTTTTTAATGCTGCTGTGTTGGTGCTGCACTAAAAGCTGCAGTTGTTAATTGCAGGGCTTGTGGTGCCAGGATGCTTTTTAACATAATTGGTGGATTTCATGCACGAACTTCTAGGAGGGGGAGTGGAATGAGGCAAGCAGGAAATCGGTGCCATCTGGCAACCTGCAGCCATGGAGGCAGAGTGCCACCGCTTGGGAGGAGCACCGGCAGTGCTGAGGTGTGACTGAAAGCTGCAGGTTGCAGTTGGGTTGGGCATTGCACAGGAGGAGTTGGTTATTCCCTCCCTTCTTTTCTTTCTGTCTCCTTTGTGAGATGTCCCAGTCGCAGTTTTGTTCTGAGCTTACGCTGTAGAAATAGAACCTTGTTCAGTTAAACCCCCCAAACAAAGGTGTCAAAAGAGATGCACAGGCTCTCTCTCAGTCTGGTTGCTGCTCACCTGGCCACCCTCCTGCTTAATCCTGAGCTGCTGCCCTGCTGTGGGGAGTGGGACTCCGAGTTCCGATAGCACAAGTGCTCCTGACCACAGTCCTGTCTCTAAATGTGGAGCTCTGAGCAGCGAAAAACTTGAACGTTGTGCTGAGCCGAAATACTCCATCGTTTTTTCATTAATGGCTATGCAAAAATAAGCGGGACTCCAAGCATTATTCCCAAGTTCAGGAATGACAGCAATGCAGACGGAGGCTACAGGTCCAGACCCAGAGTAGCTGTGTGAAGTGAAAATCAGTAATTATAAACTTACTCACTGAATTTCTTTGTATTTTAAAAGAGAATTCCAACACAATTATGGCAGCTGTGGACTTTAATGAAATAGGAGATTTTTATTATTTTTTAATTAGAAAGGAAATATTTAGGTATTCTAATAATTTTAATAGCTATGCAAGCTGTACTCTTTTTGTTAAATAAAACCTTGTCTTTAAAAGGTAACTACTTGCAGCTCTCTGAACAAAGGAACTGTAATGTTATTAAACCTTTTCCCAGTTTTCCAGACGTACAGCTCTGGCTGTTATTGAAAGAACAAGCCCACAGGCTCTTCCTTTAATGAGCTGCGTTGGATTGTATATCCATAATTTATTAATGTAATTGCTTTATTATTACATTTGTATGGCTGAAAGGAAGCTGTCTCTAATGGCCATAGAATTTCATGTAGTATCTTTATAAAAGATGCATTATTAGTTGGTGAGAAAAATGCATGTTGTACTACTTCAGGCTTTGTGTTAAAAGTACTGCTTTATTAGTTATTGCATTTCACATCTAATTATTTTTAAAATTTACATGATAATTAGATATATTTATGTCAGATTAGAATGGCTATGTATTTGAATTTGCAGTGTATAGGTAATATGAATTTAATTGTCAATTTGTTGCACAATCAATGATTCTTCTGCTGCTGATTTACCTGACATACCAAATGGGAATGACTTAGAGGTATTTTTACTCTTCTAAATTTGTAATGCATTGTAATCTAAAATGTACAACTAGACAAGATGAAGCTTTTAGAACCAGTTTTAAGTTTTCATGTTTAATAGAGAGGTCTCATAAAGATGGTTCTCCAATTATCCTTAGCTTAGTGTCTGTTTGATTACTTTAAATATTTTTGTTGTGTATTTTAACAATATTAAAAATACAAATTCATATACTGAACAGAATCTGAAGAAGAATTCAGCAGGTCTTTTATGGTGACACAGGGCAGAAGCAGGTATTTCAAATCTGGTGTGTGTATGTGGACTAAGTCCACTTTTTAATGTTGAAGTACTTTGAAGATGTCACCACTTTTGTGACTGACAATGATCTAACTCTACAGATGCCAGGATATGAAAATTATCCCTCAATAAGGCAGAATGAAGGAATTTGTCCTCCTTTGTATACCCATATGTTAGCTTACCTTTATGCAGAATATGTTGGGTTTAATTATGTTGAGAAGCACAGTCTCTGCTTCCCACTTCTGCTGTGTAAATCTGTGCACTAACCTAGACAATTTTGACAGGTGCCAGTCAGTGGTCGAGGAGTGGAGGACAAGCACCCTCATCTCCCAGCTATGAAAACTCTCTACACTCCTTGGTAAGAATTGGTGAAAGCAACACAGTACTTTTTACTTAGGAGTTGAAGGCTTGGTTTTGTATAAATCCTGCATATCATTAAAGGAAACAGTAGGATAGCATTACAAATGAATTCTTTGCTAACAAATGGCCTGTTCAGTTGAACAATATAAGACGTGCAGGGTGTGTCTTTCACCATCTGTTCCTTGGGCATCAGGCTTCTGTGCTGAGGACAGCTGGTGCTAAAGCGCTGTTATGAGATTCTGGTACCTTTTCACAAATCCATAGCTAATTCTTATCTAAAGTTCAGTCTGGAGAAAGATAAAGACTTCATGCCTCCGCATTTACTTGTCCTTCCCCCTCTCTCCCTCAAATCGCAGTCTCTAGGGCTTGTTTGCATTACACTGTTATTAAAGTATTAATACATTTTATTTGTAATTATTATTTGTTGTGGGGAATGTTCATTTATTAATTAAACATTTTACAGAAAACCACACAGGCAGTAATCTACAGCATTGTAAATTTTTCTTCTTTTGAGGATTCAGCAGAGGATTTCTGTTACTGACTTCCTTCTTACATTTCCGATACAATATTGGGAAGGAAACAGGGAAAATTTGAGGGAAGGTTTTGATTACTTGCTTAATATTTCTAGTTTCCACAGATGTAATTTCTGTTTTTTTCTGTCTAACAAGAATAAATTGTAAGTTAAATCAGATTTCTTTTCTTCGATATTTTTGCAATTAAATACAATTGTTATGTACATCTTAGAATCCTAACATAACTGCAGTGTTAAATATTAGCTTTTCCTTATCTTAATATAATCAGATCTCTGTTGCATTAACTTCACTAACAATTTATTGCTGACATGCACATCAGCTATTTCCTCACCTCTTTTTTGAATTAATCTTAACCTGTGCTTTGCTTCCTGTTCTGTCTTGACTTTGCCAGAAAAATCGAGTTGAACAGCAACTTCACGAGCATTTGCAAGATGCAATGTCCTTCTTAAAGGATGTCTGTGAGGTACTATTTCACTTTAGATGGTGCCTTTTTGTGTTTCAATTAACGCTTCCTTCGGATTCCCCTTTAAAAAACTTAAATTAGAGTAGTGTATGACCCATCTTTTGACTCCAACATCCTGCTGTTTCAGTTTCTAGAGCTGCAGTGTTAGAATTGGTTTTGCTTTGGGGTTTTTTTTGTATTCCTTTTAAAAGAAAGTAATTAAAATAAAGTAATTTTAAGACAGACTTTGACAGTAACACAAATAACTCGCTTTTATTTCTGAAATACCTAATCTGTTTGAAGGTTCATTTTAAAAATGATAACTTAAAAGTTTTGTCCAGTTTTTTTGTAACACAGATTCTCAAAAAAAACACTGCCTCTCTTAATTGTTTCCAGCATGGTGAGGCTGATTTTATGATCATTCTTTCTTGTCCTGCATTAGCTTATTTTGTAGCAGTTCCTTTTTTCTTTTCATGCCGTATAATAGCAGCTGAGTAACATTAACCTTATAATAAGCTTCACTTTCAAAGCTGCCACCTATTTGTGGAATGAATGCTATCTTGAACAAAATCTCCAGATCATACTTTCTTTTTCCTGTTTGTTTGTAGTGCTGGTAGGTGCTTTCAAAGTCTTTTGTTACTATACTATTTTGATACTACATTTCATCTTCTATCTTTAATACCTCCAAGATAAACTCTGTTGTGGTGTGAGAGCCTGGGGGTTTATTCAGTAATGGGTGCTCCTGTCCCACTTTCATCCCCACAGCAGTCCCGGATGGAGGATCGCTTGGACAGACTGGATGATGCCATCCATGTGCTGCGCAACCACGCTGTGGGGCCTTCCACAAGCCTGTCAGCTGGCCATGCAGATATCCATAGTTTATTGGGACCATCTCACAATGGGCCAATTGGAAGCCTGAACTCAAACTATGGAGCATCCAGCCTTGTAACAGCCAACAGACAAGCATCCATGGTAATATGATGTTATAAAACATGAGTATGTTTATGCAAAGCAACTAGAGTGGATGCATTGAAACGATTGTAGATCCTACTGAGGTAGAACTGGGCTTCAAGACTAATATTTATCAGGAAGAAACCACTTGAAATTCTTGTGGAGGAAAAGATGGCAGACAGCTTGCACCTGCTATGGGTTTCCAATTAGAACGTTGGAGTGGGGGTGGGCAGAAATGAGGGAGAGGAAAAAGATGGGAAAACTTAGACTTTGGCCTGGTCAGTGGCCCATAAAATCCTGCTGTGACCATATGCAGAAAGCTGAAACTTTCTGCTGAGAGCGTTTCAGCTTATACATGCATTTTTTCCAGATGTGTAATAATTGGCAGAACCGTTTTCTCCTTGAAATGGTGAATAGGGAGATTGAATGGGAAAAGCAGTCGAGAAGGACTGAATTTCAAGTGTTCTGGTCTGGAAAAGCTGTTTATTGTAAATTTGAACTAGTCTTCAATAGCAGATGCTGGCAGAGGACTGGGAGGAAGCTGTTGGAATGTGGAACCATAGTGTGCGCAGGCCCAAAATTTAAACTTTTTTTCTAAACAAAAAGAAGTTTGAGCACAGCTGTAGTGCAAGTAACAATGAAAAGGAAACTACTTTCAGATTAATCTCCAAGAAGTGTGAAATAATTCAATCCATCTCTTTTAGTTTCTTTAAAAATGTGAACTGTTCTGAAAAAATGTAGTCGAGCTTTTTATAGATCAGAAATATGCTAAAAGCATTACACAGTAAACGAATCTATTTGTAGCATTGCACACTTCCCTTTTTCTTCCTTTTCATTCCACCCTTCTCAAAAATGCTTAAAGGAAAAAGAGCTTTTAAAAACATGCTTGTTTTAGTGGTGCCATGTGTTTGCATGTTTACAGCATAATTTTAAAGACCAGTTACATGCTGTGAAATTTTCTGTTATAAAACAGATTCACAGCTGGGTACTGTGTGATCAAGGCAAAATTTCACCTATCATCAAAATAATTAGGTACCCCAATTGCTGAAGGGTTTGTATTCTATAAAACAGAATTAGTTCCAGGCTCTCCCGTTCGCACATCACACATCCATTTATATTAATTTCAGGACCGCTGCAGTAAACATCAAAAAGAACTGGTTGCTTTCTATAAACTGTGTGTGTTTGGGGGCTTTGGGGAGGGGGTGCTTTCCAAATGCACATCCAACTTCAGCTTTCTATACAAGTTTGCAGTTATGAAAGTAGTGATGCATAAGTACTTTTGAATTTTTTGGTAGTACCTACTGAGATTTAATATTTAAAGAATGTTGTTAAAGTTAGCCCGTGTTTTGGGCTAGACTGAAATTTAGTCATACAAAAGAAAGCCTTTTTTCCCCTCTGGTCATGATGTGGCATAAAGTGACTGAAACTGCAGGTCTTTTTCTATGACTTGAGGAACCTTCTGGTGCTGCTAAGCCAGACACAGTCAAATAAATACAGGTAGTGCTAAAATGTACATAAAAATCTCAGTTTCTCTTAAGCTATGATAAATATTTTATCAACTCACTTTTAATTAAAAGGGGGGACGATGGAAAATTACTCTCCAAAATGGACAGAAGTTCCTTGATCTTCTCTAGTTTAATGAAATTTATCTTAGGTGTTTAATCCTAATTGTTTGACTGACAGATGCTTGTCTGTTAGAAATAAACTTAAGAAAGAACTTGCCTGTACATTTCATCCTCACTGAAATGAGCTTGCAGATCAGTTTTGGCTTGAAAAGTGAGTCAGCTAAAGAATTTATTGGATTAACCTTGATTTTGTTACATCAGAATAATTGGCTCCAACAGAAGGCATCCTGTTGTGGCCTTGCCCAGTACCCAAAAATCGCCCTTTGACATCATTTGCAATTGCAGGAGCTCAGCCTGACTTAGGATGGAGTCCTGAAATAGGCACAGAGCAGGGGCTGGCACATCTGCCTGAGGTGCAGGCTGAGTGCTTTATGAGTGATGGCTGCACTGCAGTAATGCTTCCCAAGTAGAATGGGTAATTCTTCTTCAGTAACTAAATAATTTCAAACTTATTTACTATTAGGTTGGCATTCTTTTTAAATAGTAAGTAGGAGAGCAGAGGATTTGACACACAACTTGAATTGTAAGATCCAGCCTTCATTCCAGATTTAAATACTGCTTTCTGGATTTAAATACTTGAGATTACATCCAATAAATTTTAAGAAAATAATGAGTATTGGGGTAACATAGTGAGAAATGTCAGCATTGATAGGGGTGATTGCCTATTTTTGCAGTTTTGTTTGACATAGGGTCAAGAAATGCTCATTGGAATTCAGCACTAAATGAAACTTCCTTGTTGAAGGAGGGTGGGATCTTTACACAAAACATTTCTGCTCTTTAAAAAAAAAATAGGAAAAAAAATAAATTTAATTTCCCTTGAAGATGATGATCTTGGCAGAAGGAGCTAGGAAATGAGTAATTTAACTCCTTTTTATGTAATTAGTGTAACCAGGCATGGTTTTATTTTAACATTTGCTTAATTTTTGAGCCAGATTTATTTTACAACTCTAGTTGACTTCATTTCCTGCTTGCTGTGAATGGTCTTGTTTTCTTTTTAGCTGGGCTGGCCATTAGACTTATTCAAATAGATTTTTAATATCTCAAACTCATCAAATATTTGCTAACTGGCCTTTGAAGTTGATTTGTATTTTATTTCATGTATGATTGAAAAGTTAAGAAGTAATACTTTTTGTTCTTATTCAAGCTGCTTTTTATTTGTCATTGTAATACAATGGAAAAAGAACAGCCTGGACTGATTAAAATAAATAAATAAATAAATAAAAGGCTTGGAAACTCAGTTAAGGATGAAACTCAATCCTTAAGTGAGAGAGTTTTTTCAGGTATAATAGGAATCTAAGAAAATTGGTGATCTCCCTCTTTGTGCCCTGTGCTTGCTCCAGTAGAAGCACAAAAGGGCAGTTAAGCAGCTTTGCCAACACCAACCTCTGCTCTTGCTCAAACCCTTCCAGAGTTGCTATTTCCCCGCAGAGATTATACTCCCACTGAACAACTCTGAGCTGTCTGAAGTGTAAAATTCTTGATTACAAAGCCCTTTTCATTGCCTTAATTATGCACACCTTGGGCTAAAATGGTTTAAATGACCGTAGCCAAACTGACCAGCTAGTAGGGCTTGAAAAGTTGAAAGACTCGAACCAAGAGTGGTATTTTTATTTTCCAGTTCTCAAAAGCTTTCTGTGCTAAGTGCTCAAAATGAAAAACCAAACTAAAGTGTGAGATGCAGAACCAATATTAACAGGACAGAGATGTCCTTTCCCCACGTGTCACTCTCGGTTCTCCTACATGCAGTCGTGTGTCATCACTGCCCATGATTTGTCTAGTTTTTATTTAGTTGCCTAAAATACTTTAACTGGTTTTCTGGTTTCAGATCCCAAATGTTACCACTTAAATCAACTGAAATATGTTCTGCACTCAGGTTTGGGGTTGTTTTTTTTTTAATTTGCAAGTGTCAGTGGGGCTGCAGATTTTCCTGTGCACAAGTCTTTTTTGAAATGCATAAAAATGAATACAATTGACCTGTACAACACCGTACAGTCTTGTAACTGCTTTTCTCAGCCTGGGGTAACTGAGGGGTAAGTTTCTTGTGGTTCTTGTGGATGCCAGACCTGTGTTGGGTTGGCGTTGTGTGGAGGGAGCAGGCAAAGGGCAGCGATGTGGTACAAGCGCGGTGTCCGCGCTGCTCGCTCCCCGCCGCTGTGTTCTCCCCGCACGCTGCGTGCTCTGCCTGCGGTGTGCAGCGCCCGGCCTTCCATTTGTCTCCCATTTTGTGTGCCTGGGAAGCTTCGAGCTTTGCTTGGGAGAAGAGACCATGGAAACAAGGCTGGATTAGCGCCGGAGAGAATGAATTAACTCCGAGTTAGTTTGCTTTCGAGATGAGCTGCCGCGAGTGCCGCGGGCCGGCGCTGCCGGGGNAGTGCCGGGGGCCGGTGCTGCCGGGGCCGGGGCCGGGGCCGCGGCGCTGCCGGCCGGGGCAGCTGTATGGAAATGGGGAATGCTCGGGAGCCGCGGCAGCGCCGCCAGCCCCGTGCCCGCTCCGGGAGCCGCCGGCAGCTCGCTGCCCCCGGAGCTGGCCCTTGGCGCTAGGCAAGCGCCTGACTGGGAATCGCTTATAAATAACAGCGATAAAACACGTCGAGAGCTCGTTTGTTCCGAGCGCGGCGGAGCTGATGGCCCCGGACGCCTTTCAGAAGCCCGAGGTTGTGCTCCATTGAAATGCAGATGGAGAGAGACCATCTCTAAGCAGTGCGAGTCCAGGGAAAGAGCAAACTAGATTTTCAGAAGTCAATGTTTAAGATACTTGAATCTTTGGTAGCTTGAAGTAGCCACCGATCAGTTACAGTAGCTGTAGCAAACAGAGCTGTTGGCCTCCGCATGGGATGCGGTGACTTTCCGCAAATCTTTTTGTTTGGGTTTTTTTGTTTCCCAGATTGGATTTTCTGGTGTATCATAGATCACAGATAAAAATCAGTGTTATGGCCAGTTTTGTAACATTTTAGCTTTTAAGATTTCTGTGTAAATCCTGTTAATCTAAATTGTATGCTTTTAATTTGTACATCTTGGTTTCAAAGGTTTGGAACATGGACTTGAATTCAGATCTTATTTTGCATCTGTCTTCTGCATTTATCAGAACTGATTTGCTAATCTATTGCCTTTTGATTAGTTCTAGATTTGAAAGTTGCCAGGGTTCTAGCAACTGCTATATTTGTACACAGTCTTAAGAAATTTTTGCTTTTTTAAGAAGTAGATTTTGGAACAAACCTGGCCCTGAAACAATAGTCTGTAGCTTGAATAAAAGCACCCTCAAGTGTTAGGACTAAGCATGTAAAACACACAACCTGCAAGGCAGAATAAGGGAAGGACTCAGTTTTGAAAAGTTCAGAGTGAGAATGAGCTTCGTGTTCCAGTTGTAAAGAGTTTTGTCTCTTAGGCTGAAAGACCCGGCCTCAGCTCCTTCCTCCCAGCGAGTTCATGACTCTTGCACGCTGATTGTATGCAGAGTAGAACTCACAAACAAAGCCTATTACATGCAGAGGAAGATAAAATATACTTGAAATAGTAACAGATATTCCACAGTACAAGAGGAGATTTTCTGCAGAACAATGGATACAAATAGCAGCCCGGAATGACCTGATATTAGTTGTGGGTTGTTGGGGAGGGGGGGTTCCCCCTTTCTTTTTTTGTTCCTGTGCATTAGCTTACAGGAACAAGTGTATATTAAACAAAGGATAAACTTGCATAAGGGTATTTATCTCTCTCTGGGTAAAACCCATACTAAGACATGAAAGGTAAAAGCTGCATTAATTACTCAAGAGGGATTCAAAGCTCAGCAGTTTACTAGGATTGAAGGATTTATTGAAAAACAGTGGTTCTCATGTGTAACTCCAGGCAATAAACCTATTTAATTAAAGGCTTAATCTTCTAGTTGACATGTTTGCTACTGTTCCAATAAAAAGCTTCATCTGTAGCCAGTTTTTGTAACTATACAAATAATAGTAGAATTCCTCATCTTTGTTCATTTTTTAACTGTTTAATTCTATTGTGTTTGCTATATTATAAATGTTTAAGGAGTTTTGTGCCTTTAGAAATCAAAAGCTTTAAATGATCTGTATTCCAGATTATTTAAATACAGGCAGTGTATCTTTACCTCTTTTTTCTCAAACAAATATTTTTTTAATAGAAGTTGATGACAGTATTCTTTATTGAGCAGCAGTTTTTTTAACAAGTTGCCTTTTCAAGTTAGGTATGCACACTCAAAGCTGTCTCACATAAGTATCATTAATTCAAGTTTATGCAAAATTAGAATTTTTCAAGACTCTTCATCTCAATGCTTGCTGCTCAGAAATTTAATCATGATGTATTATGAAGGAATAGATGAGAAAATAGGTGGTAAGAATATTTAGATACTTGGATTATTTTATTCCAAACAGGGTTGGCCACTGCTTGAGACACGGCCCAGTCCAGTAAGGTGTAATCAGGTGTTTCAGTGTAACAATCTATCAACTAAATCTTTCCTTTACTCAGCAACAGTTTTAACTCGGGTCTCTAAACCAGCAGATACTTTCAGTGTTTAAAACTTCTGGTTTTGGACAATTTTTTTAATCACATCTTTAATAGAAATCTTTGCTTTGCCTTGCTTTAGGTTGGGACTCACCGGGAAGAAGGTGTCAGCCTCAACAGCAACCATTCAGTTCTTCCCAGTACAGTTTCTGCTCAGAGCACAGAACTAAATCATAAAACACAAGACAGCTACAGAGGTAACTTTCCAGGCTTAAATGCTGGGCAGGGTCTGCAGTAGTTCAGAACCAGTGAGGCTGTAGATCTTGGTAAAGGTCTATAGTGGCATACATAATGTTGAAAAATAGAAATTAGTAACAAATCTGATAATCCCACCACTGTTAGGGACTCCTGCAAGACTTATGAGGGCATCCCTCAATTATCCCAGTATAATTTCAAGAGAAGCCTGCATTACAGCTATGTCCCTCCAGCTTAAGGGGACATGATCCACTTGCAGAGCTGCAGGCATTTCCCAATTGGCCAGGAGAGCTGTGGAGTGGGCTTAGACCAGAGTTCAGCACAGCCAGTGGAAGGAGGTCATTCCACACCCATGTTTACAGTTCCTTCCATTTTTAGCTGAAGAAGTAAACTGCAGAAAACAGAAGTCAGCTCCTTTATTAGCATGCTAGCACCATTTAGAGGGTGTTGCACATTCAGCCTAAACCCAAGCCTCGATGTCAGTGCAGCTCTGCCCTTAAATTTCCAGCCCACACATCAGGTGCAGATTTCCTTGCTTCACTCAATGTCCTTTTGTCTTAAACAGTGTTTTCCCCTAGACTAAGCTGTTACCAATCAAGCTGCTCTTTGAGCTGTGATTGCTTTATAACCTGTGACACATGTCCAAGTACAGCAGTGTTACCAGGATTTCTTGTTTCTGTTAGTTCTTCCTGTTGTCTCCCCAGACTGGTGCTTGGCTCTGGCCCCTCACTGCTGTTCTCTGCTGAGTTCTGTGCAGTGTTTCAGTGCCATGACACTGACTCTGCTCTCTGGTTCCTTGCAGCACTGTCTGGTGGCTTACAGAGCCAGTCTGTGGCTATAGGTCCAACAGAAATCAAGTCTGAACATAAGGAGAAAGATGAAAATATCCATGAACCCCCCTCATCAGATGACATGAAATCAGATGATGAGTCCTCCCAGAAGGATATCAAGGTCTCATCCAGGGGCAGAACAAGGTGCGTTGCTGACATAATGTGGAGAATCTGTGCTTTGATAAGGTTCAGTAGTACATTGTCCTGACATTTGGTAAATTTATTGCAAGGCTTTTGTGTTACTGCAGTGCATACACCAATAGGCAGCTGAAAGGCAGAAAAAATTTATAGTATCTGTATATATTTAAATACAAGGTAGAGGAATTGCTGGGAAAATCATCTGCCAAGTGTGCATTCCCTTGTGCTAGTGCCTTGCCTAATGTCTGCCTGTAGGTGTTAGCAGCAAAAGATTGAGGGCCCAGCCCAGAGCATGGGACAGTGTCAGATATTGGTGATACTTTGTACCTGGGCCAGGGTTGCCCTGGGGCTACATATCCTCTTGAAACACTTTGTCCTCTCCCAAGCCACCGCCGGAAAACTGGAGCTGACACTAGGTAAATGTTTCTGGGTCTGCCTGAGAGGCCTGATACAAGCATTGAAATTTGAGGTAACAGTAAACAATCAGAATTTTGTAACCACAGGCAGCATAATCTATATAAAGAAGTGTTCAATGGCATTTTAATGTTAATTGTAGTAGAACAGAGGTTTTGCATAGTCTTAGACTGAATTGGATGAATCTATATTAAAAAAGACTATGTAGCTTGATATCATTTGAGGCAGTTCAAGAATTATAAATAAAACAGTTTAGCTCTACACTGAGTAGCAGAAATAAAAATAGTTCTAAAATTGGCCAGTGTGGTCTTTAACAAAAGTACAACCCTTAAATAAGCACATGAAATTGAAAATTCCTTGATTGTGGTTTTTATATAAGCTGATGTGTTGGAAAATAGCAAAAACTTTGTTGGAAATTATTTTATTCTTCACCTGTTTGGAATCAGCATCAGGAGCACTTGTTTGAAACACCAGTGATATTTCAATATCCTGTTCCATCTTGCAGCAGTACTAACGAAGATGAAGATTTAAACCCAGAGCAGAAAATAGAAAGAGAAAAGGAGAGAAGAATGGCAAACAACGCCCGGGAGCGCTTGCGTGTGCGAGACATTAACGAGGCGTTCAAGGAGCTGGGCCGCATGTGCCAGCTGCACCTGAAGAGTGAGAAGCCGCAGACCAAGCTGCTGATCCTGCACCAGGCTGTGGCAGTGATCCTCAGCCTGGAGCAGCAAGTGAGAGGTCAGTGGCCTTGGGGCTGGGGCAGGCCTGTGGCACCTTTGTCCGTGGAGCAGTGTGGGGCTCTTGAAACCTGCTCAGCCAGATGCATGAGCTGCTGAAAGTGTGTTTGCTGTTCTGTAGTGATGCTGCAATTCTTTAGAAAAAGCAAAGAATTAAAAGAAAAAGAAGGGGAACAGAGTGAAAGAGTATAAGGTTTATACTTTGACCTTTCTTTTTCCTGTTCAATTAGTTATCTCTTCACCTAAGTTTTCAGGGTAAGTTCATTACTTAACATATTGATGCTTTAAATTGCAAGCTCTTGTTTAGTAGTAAAGCTTGAGCAACAATAAGAGATCTGTTTTAGGATGAACTCCACCTAATTGAAGTATTAAAATTCAGTGAATTTATTTGTGTTTTCTTAAGTTTTTGCATTAAACATGTACTTGAGAGGGAGGAAACTTCTAATTGAATCAGAGCTGGGTTTGCATGAATCTTCCTTCTCTGATCCCTTTAAATTTGAATAGGCCTGCTGGTAGGTGCAGAAGGAAAACTGCTTCATGCCGTGCGTTCTCCTAAGGAGAGATGGTTCTAGGAATCATGTTTGGTTCTTCAGCTGTTCTTGTGAGTTGTGTTGAAGCCACAGTTGACTTTTAAACTGTCTGCTTTTGTTGAGGACAAGTTGAAGTTCTGGGGCACCTTGCTCTAACTTTTGGTCAGCCCTGAGTCAGACTGGCAGTGGCTGGGAGTCCCTTCCAACAGAAATAGTCTTGTTCTGTGGAGGTGGCACTTCCCAAATGAGTATCTTTGTGTTTTGCTGTTTGGGACTCGTTAGCAGCCATCTTCTTTAGCTGATGGAAGTGTGTCAAGTGAAGAGTCTGAGATGTGGATGTGTCAGTGGTTCTATTTGCTCAGTGCGCTACATCTTTAAATCACTGATGTCACTGAGTGATAACAATGATTTATTTTTTGTACTTCATTTTTACTTCCTTTTTCTCATTTGTTGCTTGCATTTTGCACAGAAGATCCAAGCAGTGGTTAGAAGTTTATTGAAGTGAGTAAATAACTAACAACACAAACTGATCCTTACTTCATGCAGTAAGGATGAGATGCTGTGTTTTCAGGCAGTTTACCAACCCAGTTGTCAGGAAAGAAAGAGTCTGTCTCCAACCAGAGCTCTTCCAAGGCAACAGAGCAACTGTTCTGCAGATGAGACAGCAGCTGGGGCCATTGTAAAACCCAGTTTAGCATCTCTGAGACTTAGATCTCAAGCACTATTTTGGTCTGAAAATAAAGTCTTGCTGTGGTCTAGAAGATAAAGTTGAGTATTATGAAATCAAGGAGACATTACTCAAGCATGGATTTTGGTGTTTTAAAAGCATCAAGTCCATCTCCCTGCTCTCACAGATTCTGTCATTCACAGGAAGCTCCATGTTAATAAAATCACTCTGCCTCTGTCAGAGGACTTCCAACCCTGGTGTCTGTGGTAGAAATAATTTTTTTCAGTGTGCTGACAGCTAGACTGGCCCCATTGCACAGGCAGAGTGAAGGGAGAACTTCCCTTCCCCGCGTTCCCCGTGTGTGTGGGGCCTCCTGGAGAGAGGCCCTGGCTCCTGTGTGCCTCGCCCGTCCCCCCTTGCAGCTGTTCCTGCGAGTGAGTGACCGGAGCTTTGTGTGACACCCACAGGAGCTTGCACACTGCTTTATGTAATTGCATAAACAATTTCCTCTCTCTGCTGGTAATGAAGCTTCTCATTTTGTGATTGGTGCTATTCAAAATGAACCATTTCAGATTTAAGCTCTCAGTGTAGGCTAGGGGTTTTATCTCCATTTCCTAAAGCACTGTAAATTAACTTCCTTTCAAAGTTTCCACGTAATTAAATCTTCAAAACTTCAAGGCAAGGCACAGTTAGACAAAGAAAACTGTGATTAGGAAAGTTAGCAGTTCTGGGGTTTTTTTTGCAGTAGACTCTTTAAGAGTGCTCATCCTTAAGGAAATGCAGTAGGAGGCTCTTGATAATGACTTTGGTGACAGCAGAACTATCAAGTCCATCCAAAATAGTCTCTGTCAGATGAGCTAAAATGCACAGGGGTCAGTAAACTGCAATTACTAGAGGGGTGCCTGTGCAGTGCAAGAGAAGGGCTTGTGCTGTCTGTTCAGTTTTGGCAGACTTCTTGCAGTTATAATTGTATCTGCTATCTCCAACTGCAAAACAGAATGCACTGACAGTTAGAAAATACCTTAAAATGTTGATTAAATTCCACAGTGGAATATATTACATGGTTTTTGTGCGTCTTTTGGACCCCTGTGATTTACATCTTCTGTATTTGATTCATGAAAAGCCATTTTGAAGAACAGAAACAGTTGACTTTTAGAAACTGTCATTATTTGGAAATGAGATCCAAATCTATATCTATTGAAGCTAAGTGGACAAGTGCAAACGCATTGAAAATACCTTGATAGCTGATCTACAGCTGGTTATTATAAAGTATTGACTTCAGTGTGAGAGGAAATAGGGTTTGGAAAAAAAAAATAATGCTCCTGCTGTATGTGACTGTTATCACAGTCTTTTGATTGAACCAAGGTGGGCACAAGATGATTTCCCAAATTGAGGCTGATGAGAACTATCCATTCAGGGTTTGCTGCCTCCCCTGCCCTAACAGCTGGCTTATACTTACTGGGAAGAAAGAAGCAGCAACATTATTAAAACTAGTGTGATATCAGCAAGGTTGGTAAGACTTCAGACTGCCAACAAAATGGATATATTTCATTTTATTATATTATAAATTACAGAAAGTTCTCATTTAGCACTTCAGTGTCTTATGCTGATAAAGGAGGTGCTTTTTTAAAGTTTCTGAAGGTGTATGGGTTGTAAAGTTGTTGAAAGGGTTTGAGTTTGGCTTTTTATTTCTAGTTTTTTTTAATACCAGTTTAGGAGCTGTCTGGCAGGAGTTTAAGTAGTGATTGTCTGCAGCTCTGGACACCTGCAGGTGAACAGGGGGTGTCAGCAGCTGAAGAGGGAAGCTGCAGAGCTATTTTTATTCCAGCCTTTGTGTATCCATATTGCCCATGGTGTCAGCATATGGGATATGAAGAACTCTGATTTTTCTTTAACAGAACGAAACCTAAACCCTAAAGCAGCCTGCCTTAAGAGAAGGGAAGAAGAAAAAGTTTCTGCCGTATCGGCAGAGCCACCAACACCACACCCAGGAAGCCACCCTGGCCTGAGTGAAACTACCAACCCTATGGGTCATATGTGAACACCAGCCAGGTACGTCAGGGGATGGCTCTTGCTGCTTTGTGTTGGCTGAAGTGGGGGAGACACCTGCATGTGGTTGGTTTGGGGCCTGAGTTGCCCCCAGCATCAAACTTCCCTGTGCTTTCACATCTCTCAGCAGAAGCAGAAGGCTGCAGATTTGTTTGGGTTTATAATAAAACCCCAAGAAATTGTCGTCAGTCTCTTTATTTTCATGCCTGGTTGCCAATGGCTACATCTCTTGGCTCAGGTGGCCTTCTTGGCATGACATCAGAGGAACAGTGAACAGCTTGCTAGATAAGCCAAGCTTAATAGAGATGAACTATACATCTTTAAACGGTCTAAATATCATTCATTCGTTTCAAAATCTACATATTGTTTCCCAGTGCTGATGCAATTTCAGGAACTCCTCGTTCTGGAGAGATTTGCTCTCTGGCTCAAGGCCAGTCATTCTAACTCCTCTCATTTGCCCAACAGAGACTGGGAACTGTCTTAAGTCACAATCTGTATTGGTGAAGATAGTTAAAATTTAAAAGTAGCATTTGCAGATTTGCACAGTAGCCCATGTAGTATGTAACATCTCATTTAAACACACCCATGGGGGGGCTCTACAGGAATATCCATCCTTTGGGTTTATTCATGTTGTTGGTTGGTTTCCTAAATAGTTGGGAAACCTTAATTTTAAAAGGAAAAAAGATTGAGTATTCCAGTAGAGCTGTTGCCACTTCCAAAAAGAATAAAAAAGCTGGGTTCAATGCCCTTATTTTAATCCAGAACTTTACTAAATTTTATGTTTTGGGAGGTTTCTTGTGGTTGTGTATATTATCATTTTTAATGCTTTGAATTTCTTTAATTTGTTTTATTTGACACAAGAGCAATTGGCTACTTCGGAATTGTCAGATAATTTTTGATTTACAGCCACCTTAGTCTGTTCTTGCCATATAAATATAAATGAACCACTTGAAGAAGTTTGGTGTCTTTGCTTTTTTAATAGCAGTAACTGTGGGTTGACTGAAGTATGACATTGACAAGAAAGGCTGTACAGGAACATGGCAATTTACCTTCAGGTGGGGGTGAACTTGGCAATGGCTCCTGCTTGGTGTAGAGAGCAAAGTCAGACACAAACTGAAGGTCTGAATGAAACTGAGATGTGCAGATGATTATTTCTCCCATATCCAGTCAGGCTGAACAGAAGGTTCTTTAGAGTAATTTCTTCAATATATCATGTTCAAGATAGATATCTCTGAAACAGGGGATTTCAGGGTCTCTCAATGTGATTTTCTTTTGCACCTAAATGACTGAAAATGCCACCAAATCCAGTTAAAATTAGCTCTCTAGTGTTGATACTAAGCTTTTTAATTATTCTTTTCCTAATAACCTCTTTCTTCTAAATGTCTTTCTAGAATTCCAGAATTATTGGTAGGATACACAGAAGGTGACCTTTCTTCACAAGGACACAGACAACTAACATTATATGAAGACACAAACCTGACAGGAGAAAACACTTGAAGCAAGAAACCCAAATGCAATCTTATGATCAAAGCTACTGGTCAACACCTGCATCAGGAGTGAAGATACAAGATCTTCAGACAGAATTTCAGCCCATGAGATACTCTGAACATATCATTCTGTTGCAAGCAGTGTGTCGCTTCTGCACAATCAGAGACTGTTGTGATCTCTCCACTCATTGTGGAAGTTGCCTTGTGCCTAAACTGAATTGACAAATGCATTGTAACTACAAATTTTATTTATTGTTATGGAACTGTTAAGGTCTACATATAAAGGGAAAAGTTAACATGTTAAAAGCTGATAAAATTTCAACTGAATGCCAGCATTTACTAAAGCTGTTCACATTCAGAGAACAAAGCAGTGACAACCGTCGACCCGTAGCATTCCCAGCATACCTATTAGTGTCTTAAAAAAGGAAGGGAAAAGTCTTTTGTTGTCCTTTCCTCTCCTTTTGCCATATGACTAGTGTTTTCCATGCAATAGGAAACTATTCCTTGGTATAGCTTTTTTTATGTTATTTTTGATCTCTGGTAATCTGAACAGTTATGGTCACAGTTCCCCTTCCATACTGAGCTCTGTGCCTCAGGCCACTCAGAGGCCTCATGAAGGCTGCAGGCTGGAGCAATACTGTGACCATAACATTTCTTGGATTTAAAAAGTGATTTTTATTTTCCCTCAGACTTTTCTCCAACATTTTTTTTTTCTAATTATAAACAAAACCTTTTTAGGCTTCTAGGCTTCATAGTAAAGCTTGTAATGTGAAGTGTAAATTGGGTGGGGAGAATCTACTTTGTTAGAGTTGCTTTGTTTTCCGAGCAGTAAGTACTACATATAGTACATGTAAAGTGTTAGCTGTATGTAAGCACAAAATGCATTAAAATACAAAGGAGATTTTTTTCAGGCTGTAACTTTGGTGAATAGTAAAATCCTGAATTCACCGTGGCAGGTAGTGTGATGATACAACCACCAGCAAGGTGGGCTTATTATGTAATGGAATCTTAAGAGCAATGGTCACCAGTTTTTCCTTCCTGTACACGTTAACTATCATGTCATGTTGTATGGCTTGTCAGTGGAGAAAAAATAGTGTGAATCAAATGCAAATACCCCCGTCCCAAGCCATATTAGCATTAAACCTTTAAATGTTTCTCCACCAGAATAGTGTCCATAAGTATTCCTTTGTCACAGATGTGTTGAAATGGTTAAAATCCCTTTGAACTTCCATGGAAACTGTCTTCCACTGCAATGACCATGGGAGGAAATTTCCTAAGCCAAGGTTGTCTGAGCTATTGTTTATATAGTGCATCGTTCATCACTGGCAATTGGTTCACACACAAAACAGGAACAAAACTATAATTTTTATGAAGTCATTTAATTTGAAAGAACAAATGATGGATTGATAAAATAAACTAATGAATTTAAGCTCATGTTTTGGATGGTTCCTAACAAAACAGTTTGTGGAATTAGTGGACTCATTTCTATTACTTTAATTTGCATATATCATCAAATAACACCTGATTATATCTGTGGCCTTGTTCTTCATTTCAGTGTTTATCAGCTAAACGGAATTTGTTGCTTATGACGTGTGAAAGTGATCACGTGCCACTGCCTGGCCTTTTTCCTTCTAAGCTTGTTGTCTTTTTGGCTATATTAGACTTTGCAGTATGCCCAGAAGCTTTCCTTCATAAAATAGAAAGAAAAAAACATTTGGCTTATTTTTCACTGTAGCTAGTCTTTTATACAATAATCTTGTAAGAAAATTTCTTGAATTCTAAATATTACTCTTTCTAGATTTTTGAAATCAAAAAAAAGTTTTCAGTAAAAAGTTTCTTACTTTATTTTACTATATTAGGTAGTAAAAATGTAGGGTTATTTACCATAACCTGTTCATTAATATCAGAAATTTACAATAGCATTGTAAGACCATAGTAGGGTTCTAGCATACCGTGTAGTACCTATGGAGTATTGTAAGAGCTAATTGTCCGAGATGAATTGCTTCTCATCTTGTTCTCCAGTTTCCATTGTTGGTTTATTGCAGATTTGTACCCTGTGTCAAATTTCAAGGTATTGCTGATAAACCTTTCCAACCAGCAGCAAGAAGTTCAAAAAATTTCTGTCAATGTAACAGAAAACACTATGTATATAACATTTATGTAGCAATAAATGTGCCATCTTTTTTTAACATGGTAAATCAGTGAGTTTTTTAAATTTTTCTCTCTTCATAGGCAATGTGTTGCTTGAAAAGCAGTGGCAAAACTCTCTTCTGCCTTTATCAGAACAAGACTTGACACATTCTCAAGGGGCAGAGCATGTTGCAGGCACAAGCAGTGATGCTGCTGCTGTGAAGCCAGGCCAGAAGTGCCCAGTGCCTGAGGAGCAGCAGTGCCTGAGCTGCATTTGCTGCTGCAGAGCAGGAAGGGGATTGCACAGGCAGACATCACACCGGGAGCAGCTGATCCCACAGGCACAGCCTCTTGCACAGCTCCCAGCTGTGCTTTGCCTGTCATGAAGACAGGTTAGATCAGGGGCTTAGATCTGAGCCCCTTTGTGCAGGCAAGTTCGGTGCCAAGTTACTTCTGAACTGATTGATGCATCTGTAGGTTTTGTGGAAATACCAGGGGAAAGTCTGTGTTTCAAGCATTTCAAGGAGAAAAGCAGATGCAGCTCCTCTGTGTGCAGTGCTGATGTTTGAAAGTGGGTGTCAGTAGAGCTGCTGTGCTCAGCACCACTCCGAGCCTGTCCCTGGTAACCTCAGGAGCTGCAGCCCCCAGGCTGTGCTGGTTACAGACACAGCTGGGCACAGCCTGCCCAAAGCAGGGAGGTCAGACCCAGCCGTGCCAGGCTCCTTCCAGAAGGGCTTTAGCAGTGGGAGAGATGCACAGTGCCTTCCCCAGCACACATTCCCAATTTGAACTTTACTTCAGTAGTAATTCTCAATCCAGCCTTTGAACATCCATCAGTACTCCCCTTTTTCTGAATCAGACGAGTTCATCACTTCTTTCAGAGAGAGTAAAAATGGCCATTTGTCCATCTTTATCTTCTGCTGTACCACACTTCTGCTGTCTTGTTCACGTATACATTCTGATCACTAGTCCTCCATACTTTTTTTTCCATGTTTCCTTTTTTTCCATTTATATTTGTGTATGTGTGTGTGTAAAAGATGCATGTTGGGTTACCTTTGTTAAATACAGTTCTTCTAGAATTAGCATTTGGAATATTGTAGAAAAGCTCTCGTAAATCTAAAGCATTGGGAAAGTCATAAAATGGACTTCATCTTTTTTTTTCTCCAGCTACTGAGTAATTGGTGCTAAAAAGATTCTGGATTCTTCATTAATTAACATTTCCCCAAGAATTAAACATTTTCCTCCAACATCTGGAAATCACAGCAGACCAAAAGTAAAATGGAACCATCTGCAGAAGACAACCAAGACTTGTCTTACAAGTGGTGGTAAACTTTGCTGTTTGTTTGTGACACCAATACCTCCTGCATCCTAATGCCCCTTGCCTGTGGACACTAAAATGTCCTGTAAAAGGGAGGAAACTTTAAATCACTTCAAAGCCTGGCAGTGTATCAAGAGTGGGGCTCCAGCAGGGATGGATGAAGGAGCAGGCTGGCTCCTTCCTGCCTTGGCACTTGGGCTGTGGTCCCTGCTCCCAGGGCATCACCCACCCTGGACTGCAGGGAGGGGAGTCCCTAAGGCAAGGTGGGCCCAGCTCCTGCCTCCCTGCTGCTCATCTGCCCAGTGCAAGGAGGTGAAAGTGTCCCAGGCTGGGGGAGAATGGTGCCAAGAGCAGACTGCTACAATCCTTTCTGCTCTTCCCCTCAGGTCTGTGCCGGCACAGAGCAGACAGGTCAGGTGCTGTTTGGGGATTGTTTTGTACTGTTTAACCTTCATTTGTTTCCTGAAGTTAATCTGTCAACCTGGGTGCCTTGGCAAAACAGGGAGAGTTTATTTCCTGGTTAGGATACAAATACACTGCTCACTGCTCCCACAAGCACTGCGTGTGCGTGTTCAGTACTTCAGCTGCTCACTGCAGTCACCTCAGGTTGTTTGTATCAGTCAGAAACTGTCCAGAACAGGCTCTGAAACTGTAAATTGTCTGGGCTGTAAACAGAATCCCTTTCAATTCTCTCCTAATCCTGACTTTTAAAATGGTTTGATGCAATTAGTAACATCTGTTAAATTGAACCTGATTTTTTTTTTTACTCTTATACAAAATTATACCAGCCGAGATAAAAATCTTTCCCAAAATAATACTGACCATAACTGATCCTGGAGGGCATGTCTGTTAGAAAGTCAGTGGCTGAGCTAAGTACTTGGAATTCTGGTTATTTCAGGTGAACTAGAGAAACAGGAACACCAAAGCTGTTTCATTTTCAGGAAAGATCCACTGTCATTTTTAATAGTATCACCTAAACATATAGAGACAAAAGGAGTTAAAGGTAAACTATCAGCCAGAGCAGCAACTGCTGCCAACTGTGATGGAACAGATGAGAAAATAACCTACAATAGAACTCAAAGTTCAGTCTGTGTTAGATGTAGAGCCCTGCTAGTCCTGGATTTCAGAAAAGTATATGAAATGCAGAACCTATAGCTGGAGCAATTTATTTCCATCAAAGCGCTGAATACCATACCAGGTTTTATTTGCTTTGGAAAATTCTGCATTTTAGCTCTTAAAAAAAATCCAGGAGGAAATTATTCAAAGTAAATGGAATCAAACTCTTGTACAAAATGGACACAGCAGTGTGTTGATAACTTAGTAATGTGGATTTTTTGCTCCACTTTATTTTTGTGCTGATGCTATCTTGATGTCAAAGGAAGACTTGGAAATGCCAGAACAGGCTGATTTACCAGTTTGCTGGATTACTTCTTTATATACAAGTAAGTTAAGTGGTTCCTTACACTCATCGAAGTTGCAACACACAACATTGCATTAAATCTCTCTATCCATGACAGAGAGAGGAAAAAGAAATACTTGTGATGGTCCAATACAACTAATTTCATAACCGAATAAATGTGTATCAATTATAAATTCTCCAAACTTGAAGTTATAAACTCATCTGTAGAATGAAGTATCTGAGGAGTTATGGCTCTGCATTTTACTTCCCAGCACCAATAAATGAGCAGAGATGATCAGAAGCCTTAGTTTATCACCGAAGCAGAATTAATCACCAGCCCTAGCTGTGTGTTTGCTGGGAAGACAGCACACAGCCAATTGTTTGCTGCATGGCTAGATCAGGTGCTCCAGTCCCAAATGACTTTCTCTGACTGCTGAAATAACTGCTTTCACAATCAGGTGAGTTCTTTAGGACATTTGTGGGCTTAATATTTCCTTATGAGTTTTATTCGCTCAGAATAGAACCTGGATGTGCCAGAATGAGAATCCACTTCTCAAGATGCTAAATAGCCACTCTGTGGAAGGGAAATCTCCTGGGTGTAAATATGAAATGATAAGGTAGGGGAAAGTTTTGGATGATGTTTTTAATGTTCAGTTCACACCTGCAAAAGCTAAAAAGAGTCAGTATTTCCTCCTCAGGGTGACAAAGAAAGTAAGTCTTGCAGAGGCACCTCCTGTTCTGTTTGTACAATACGTAGCAGGAGAGAGCTCCCATCTGAACTCCTTTTGTGTGCCACAAAGACACAAATGCTAATGGATCTGATTATGAATATAACAGTTAAAGTTCATTAATCCCTAACACTATCTGACTAATGAAGATAAATGCACACAATATTGGTTTTAAAGTTGATGGACTCCACTTCCAGTTTACCCATTTAAATGGGTAACATTTAATTAAATGTACATTTAATTTGTTTATGTGTCTAATTAATAGCTGAAAGTGTAATTAAACATAAAGCTTTTAAAATGCTTATTTCATTCCTAGCATGCAAGAATAGTAAATGTGGGCATCAGAAAATGCAAGTACAACTGAGGGCAAGAATGCTAGAAATCAAAAGAAAAAAAAGGTAACAGCCTACAGAATCTGAAGGTAATAACCCAATATAAATTAGTGCCTGTCATTATCTGTAGCCAGCTGTTTGTCATTATCCTGTTACATAGAAGTAGAACAAATGTGTCAATAAAGCACTCATTAAAAAGTGTTTTGGATATAAATGCAGATTTTGCATTTACAGGAGTATCAGGGAAAAGAGTGTGAATGACACCAAAACTGACACATCAGGCTTTGCCGTCTGTTTTTCTGCTGTGGCTGTTTTTCCTGTCTGGGATGCAGGATGACTGCACACAGGTTCATTCCCATGTTCCTGTGCCCCTCAACTTTTCAGCTGGAAGTCTCTGTGCACTGAGCAGGCTGTGTGTGCTTCCACAGGCCTTCCTGAACTTCTTTCCTTGGCCCTTCCCTGCCCCACCCCACCCCTGGTCTCTGTAGCATGAGGTACAGTCTCCAAACCATGGGTTGTAAGCAAGTTCAAAGCTTCTGTTCCTTCCAGGCCCAGTGCTGGGGCTGCCTCGATCAGGTAAAGCAGCAGCCACCGTTTCCACAAAGAGCAAGGGCTGGAGCAGCTCTCCAGTGCAGGCAGGCTGAGAGAGCTGGGCTTGTTCAGCCTGGAGAAGAGAAGGCTCTGGGGAGACCTTACAGCACCTCCCAGTGCCTAAAGGGGACTCCAGGAGAGCTGCAGAGGGACCTTTGCAAGGACATGGAGTGATGAGACAAAGGGTAATGGGTTTAAACTGACAGAGAGCAGCTTTAGATTTGATATAAGGAAGAAACTATTCCCCGTGAGGGTGGTAAGACACTGGCACGGGTTGCTCAGAGAAACTGTGAATGCCCCACCCCTGGAAGGTTCAGAGCCAGGCTGGATGGGCCTCTGAGCCACCTGGTCTAGTAAAAGGTGTCCTTGTCCATAGTTGGGGGGTTGGAAGTCAGTCACTTCCAACCCAAACCATTCTGTGATTCTATGATTGACAATAATCTGTTCATTGGAAAAAACCATCATTTGTCCCACATTTGTTTTTAATTTATTTCATATTATTTAGCAATATTTTAAGCTCCATATGGAGTAAAGAGGAAATCTGAAGGAATTTTCATCTTAGATCTCAACTGCTACATTATAACCATACAACTCTTCTGCACATTTGCTAGAGTAATTTTTTCCTCCCTAGCCTATTAAAATTCCCTCTGCCCAAGGGCCCTTGATCTCACAGATACATATGCACAGTTTATGCATATGATAACCCTTCTCATTTCAGTGGGCACACTTCTGTACTTCATACTGGGTTTGTATTATTTTTCCACAGGTCATGAGTCTGAGGCTTGCAGATCTTTCTAGGTTTTCTACAGCACCCAAGGTGGGAATTTGTGCAACAGAAGCTTCACTGCATCTTTTCTGTTAGAGGCCTGAAGAGAGAAACACCAATATAGCTTCTTTCTCTACTTCCCTGCAAGCAAAGCAAACCCAGTATATTAGAGCGGGAGGCTGGGTGTGGAATATAAGCACATTGTATCTGTGCCTTTATAAAGAGATCTGGAGACATCCAATTGAGAAGAAACTGGGTGGGTGGCGTGGAAGAGGAGAACTGTGAAGACCAAATGTTTAGCTGTATTCAACTGTAAACAGAGTGATAGTCAGTAAACAGTTCCTCTGAAGAGAGTAATTAATAGGCACATGTGAAGAGATGGAAAAGAAGATGTATCCCTCTTCAGCAGACATCAAAGGGCAGGCTGGACAGTGAGGAATTGTGCATACCCCAAGGAGGCCACAGCTGTATGTACATTCAGCTAGGAAATGTAATGCAGTGTAATGAGCTGGGGAAAAGAGTGAGGGGTAAGACAGGAGGTGAAAAAGGAGCCCTACAGTAACAAAGGAAGGAGCAGCACACTCTGTGGGGATGGGAGCAGGAGTGGAGAAACACGGAGGTCCAAGCAAGTCAGCTTTCTGCAGAGGGGTCAAGTTGCAGAGAAGTTTTGCAGGATTAAAAAGAGTGATAAGACAGCACAGTAGGTAGCCTCAAAATAAGATAAGGAAACAGAGGAGGAGCCACTGAAATGAATGGTTCTTAATTGTGATTCTCCTGCCTCTTGCTACATCTGAAAGCAGAACCCTGTGGCAGTTGGCCAGTTTGACAGGGAAGGCGATAAAAATAAATTACATCCTCTGTTTCCAATACAGACTGAGATATTTCCAAGAGAATGGGGGAAGGGAACTTATTTGCAGGGAGAAAAGGTACTCACAAGATCCAAAACCCATTGTTTGTTCTCTATAAAGTGGTGTCATGACTGACTCCATAACGTACGTACTTGGCTCCAAATGGGATTTTGGAACATTCCACCCCTGGGACCAGCTGCTTTCACGAATGTTTCATTGGAAGACAAATACTAGTTCAAAATGAAGGAAATGCTCTTTTCTGTCTCAAAGAGCACACATGAAGCTGGGAAGAACAAATCAGAGAAACTGAGGCCAAGAAGTTTGAAATTCCCAGTGTCCTGGGTGGTCTTTGTTGTTTAATTCTGTTTGTGTCATCAGTGGAGAATGTTTCTCTTCAAAACCTGACTAACACTTGGACAAGACAGAATTTCCCAATTTACAGTTGAGCAGAATACATGCATGTCAGCTGTGTGGTTTTGGCCTACTTTTTCAAATCATGTTTTGTGCTCCAAACAGAATCTAAGGAAACAGGTTGTCTTCAAATGTCTTGGCCCAAACAGAATCTAAGGAAACAGGTTGTCTTCAAATGTCTTGGCCCAAGTGGACATGCATTTTTGCTGTAGAAGCAGCTTTAGCAAGCACAAATAATCTCTTTCAGACACAGCACTACAGAAGTGTTTTTGCACAAAACAAAACCAAAAAACAATGAGGAGGCCGGACCCAGTAGTATCTAAGCTGAAATGTTTGTAGAACCTGTAGTGATAGGACAATGGGAATGGTTTTAAACTAAAAGAGGGTAGATTCAGATTAGATATAAGCAAGATTTTTTTTTTTACAATGAGGGTGGTGAAACACTGGAACACATTGCCCAGAGAGATTATAGATGCTCCATCCCTGGAAATCTTCAAGGTCAGGTTGCACAGATCACTGAGCAACCTTATCTACATGAAGATGTCCCTACTCACAGCAGGAGGGTTGGACTAGATGGCCTTTAAAGGTCCTGTCCAATCCAAACTGTTCTATGATCCTAAGAAACACCCCCTTTCCTCCTGAACGTACTTTCCTCTTGGGTTGAGCTCTGTGCAAAGTGAGGACTGCCCTGCCTTCTCTGACACTTCTGGCTGATGTGTCAGGTGATATGTGGAGGGGAAATGTGTCTTGCAGGGACAGAAACTGTGGGTCACACAAGGCAGGGAATACTTTGCATTCCATCCTGTGCTTAGGCCCAGGCAATTGCCCCATTTGTAATTTACTATCACTCTCCCATTAAGAAAGCAGTCCAAGTTCTTTGTTTAACCACTTCTTGTGGAATAAGCCATCAGCTCCCTATGAACTGGAAATGAAAAGTAGATCTCTCCCTACAGATCCAGAACAAATATATTGTTTGTCTTACCTGGAGATTTGTCCCATACCATTAGTGATTTTCCCAGAGAAAGATGCTACATATGGCTAATGGCATTTTTTGAGAGTTAGACATTCCAAAGATGTCTACTCAAGGGAAGAAATTTCATGTTCCAGCAACTTAGAAACATTGGCTGCAGTTACTGCTAAGACTGGGATTGCAATTAGTCTTCTAGAGTCTTTATAGGCATGCCTGAAAAACAGAGATGTCGATACTGCAAATCCGAGAGGTCAGCGAGGCAGTGTCCTTTGCTGATAGACAACAGACCATTCCTCAAAGCTCCCACTTGCTGGGCTGGTGGAGATAACATTTAGTGTGAGACAGAGCAGCTTTAGTTTTAGGGCAGGGGTGCTGTCTCTGTGGTTCTTTGGAATCCTCTTTGCTGGAAAACAACGTTGTTTTATCCTCCAGAGATCAGCCAGGGCTGGTCTCCCATCTGTTCATGGATCTGCACCTGTTTTTCATTTCACCAACAGTGGCCACATGGCCTAGGATTGTGGGGGAATACAGAGAAGAAAATGAATGTGTGGCTCAGACACTGGGGTTGCATTCAGAAGTTCTGAGTTTAAATCCTGACTGTGTAGCATAACCTTGGAATGTCTTTTCATTTTTGTCTGCCTTACCCTGATCTGTAATGAAGACAAAGGAGTGAATATTATTCTGGACCCTTCTCCTTACCTTTTTTAAACAAGGAATTGGAGAATTTTTTGTCTTCTTTGCTTCTTTCTCACCCATGACAGAAGTCTTTACAGAAGTAGAACTTTATAAAACATGTCACTTATGATTAGGAACACCAAACATGTCTCCCATCCATTTCCTTTGCATTCTGAAAAACAGAAGGGAAGTTCCTTAAAGAAATTGCTCAGCTTCTGCCTGTGTGAATGACAATGCTGCTTGGAGATTGCTCCAGTAGCAGAGAACTGGTGTACAGGTATTTTGAGTGGTTTTTTGCAACTGTTGCATGGGAGTCCAGAGTAGCCACTGTTTGTTGATCTGAGACTGAATCACATTCTAGCTGCAGCCAGTGTCAGAGACATACAGAAGCAGATGTGTATCAACTCCCTGCCTCTCTCTGTCTTGCACTGGCAGTGCCATAGACATGGCATCATACATTTTCCAGTCCTTACAATACCTGCTTAGAAAAAAGAGGCAAAGTTGTTGCCCCTCTCTACCCACTCATTTTATTTATTGCTTCCTTAGCCACACTCTGTGTGTTTATGCTCCAGCACAACGATTTGACTGCAGCTTCTGTTGACAGTCTGGATTTTGCTTGGGGCTAAATAAAGCAGGTAACTGCTGTCAGGTTCCATGTAAGTTCTCACTGGGCATGGCAATACCAGGCTAACTGGGGACATGCTGACCTTGCCAAATCCTATCACATTCTGCAAGGGCCCCTTAAAATGCTCAGTGACACAGATCCTTGCAACTCACTCTTTGTGAATTCTCAACTCGGGCACTGCTCACAAAAAAATCCTCTCACGTGTTTTCTGTCCTAACTGGATTGAGTTGATTATCACTGTTCTTGGAGTTCTTCCTCACCTTGAGCCACACTCAACTTCCATTGAAATCTGCTGGGGTTTGTCATTGACTTCAATAGAATTTGGCTTAGGCCTTTATCAGAAAGTTTGCTTCTTGCTGCAAGTTTGATTTCCATGTGATACATCTGTAAGCTTTCAGTTATCATGCTGCCTTTGAAATGGAAAATTGACAAGCTGTTATCTCTGGGAGCTCATTGGGTTTAGATTGGTTCCCTCAGATCACAAGTAAATTGGCACCAAGCAAGGTTGCTATTGAGTTCTTTATGCTTGATCCTCCAATTAAAAGCTACCTGTCTTGTTGGTGTGCACTTGAGACTATCTGGTTTTGTCTGCATTTTGCAACAATGGAAAGGGCAGGTGTTTTGCATGACCTGTGGATCAGGAGTTTTGTGTCAGCTTCAGAAAACCTCTAGAGGCCTGGGATACAATGTTATGCTGAACACTACAAATTTGCAGGTGCTGTGGCCAGAAGAGACAATTATGATAATTTATTTTGACTTTCTGAGAACTACAAGGTGCCTCCTGTAGTTTTTACAAAGGACCAAACCTGTCAATTTAACCAGTCATTAGAATTCTAGGTTGATTTCATTTTCTCCAGTCATGGAAAGTTGGTCTCAGTCTAAGGTTTCTTTCCCTCGGTTTTTAAAACTTGTTCCTTACCTCTCATCTGAACCTGTTGACTTTTATTTCATGCATCTGGATGTTTCTCTGCTTTCACCTGTGCCTGCTACAGGATTCTGGCTCTGTACTATCCCATGTATACCCTGATGCACTTCAGTTAATTAACTTTATACATTTTCTTCTCACCCATCCTCAGAGCCAGGTATATATTTCAGGACTCCATTCACTCCTAACTCCAGTATTTCTATTTTCAGAATTTCAGACTATACCAATTTATCCAGCTTCTGGTGATCCAAATCACCATACTATTTTGAAATATTTTCATTGAAACTCTTGTGGTTCACACTCTCTCAGCAGTTCTTTCACACTCAGATGTGTAATTTACATTGGACTCAATTGAAACATCCTTTTTACCCAGGAATGGCAAGACCAGACCTTAAACCAGCAGGCAATACCAATATGGTGCCAACAGTGATAATGTTAATGTTAAAAGAGCCAGCTACTGAGATTTTTCCTCTATTTCATGACTCAGCTTTCTTTTATGGCCTACCTTTAAGTTATTTCAATTATATCAGGTTCTTTCATAAAATGCTATAAATGTGTTTGCTAAAAGGTAAACCAGTTTGGACCCAGTGCCCTCAAGGTGTGGAGTAACTGAAGTGGAAAGGGACCTTTGGAGGTCATCCTGTATAAAACCCCACTGAGAGCAAGGTGAACTTTAAAGTTAGATCCAAGTGTACTCTTAAGTAGAACTGCAACTACAGGAAGAGGTTGAATTCACCACATAAAATTAATCATTCATAAAGGATGGGACTTACAAATATTATGACAGATTATTGCAACAAGGACGTTGCTATTATATTTTGCTAGGCACTTTCTCACTGTATGTCCTTAACATAAATTCTGGAGCAAAACTCTGCTAATGACTCTAGAATCAACATAAACTCCCATGGAAGTGTACAAATTATTTTGAAGTCTTCTGTCTCATCAGTGGCCCAAGAACTAACCCTTATTTTAACTATATAATGTGCAACAAGTTGACTTAAAATTTTTTCATTATTTATATGCATTTGTATTTTAATTCTACTTTGTAAAAAAAAAAAATTAGTCTTCCCCCTTATAGAATTATCTTAGTAAAATTAGACATTTGACAGAAATCTGTAAAGTGATTTTTTTAATATAAAATACTGATGTAACATTTGCTTTTCTGGTCTTATTCTTTATTTACTACAGTTTTTCAACATCTGTTCCTGTCTCTTTTCATCAAATATTTATCTGCAACAGCTGAAAGAGCCTCATTTGTTTTAATTAAGAATAAGACCACCAAGCTGGGATCATTTCCTTGGCTCTTCCATGGCTTGCACAGACAGACAGTAGATCTTGTGAGGTTTCCTGAGGGTGGCCCATTGACAGGATTTCCCCTCCTCCCTATATCCTTTTTTTTTGCACCATGTTTATTTTGGGATAGAGAAATGTAATCAGAGCCACATTCCGAGCAATGGAACTTTACAGTTAACACGCATGAGGAAGGAGGATGATCCTGTTGTGTTTCATTTGCTGTTTCATTGGAAAAAACTCTTTTCTGATTTGTGACTTCTGGGATGGAATTATCATTGCCACAGAAACATAGGAATAGCAATAAGACCTCTGGTTCAGCATGTCAATACTGACAGAGGCAGAAAGTGCTTAAGGAAAAATTGCAGAAATTCAGGTGAAGAATATGCTACTGACTGAAAACATTTTTTGCACTTTTCCTCACTAGCTAATATCTATTTCATCTCTTTTTCCCCCTTGTTGACTGAAGAAGAGGAAAAAACAAAGAAGAAATATAAAATAAGTTCTTTGTACAAAGTATTCTAAGGCTCATGCCTATTGCTACTAAAACTGTTCCAAAGAGTCTTTGGGACTTACTATTTTCAGTTCTATGTATTCTAGAGAAATACTTCTGGAGTGCATAGACTGCTCATGAATTCTAGAGATGGTGAGATGTCTCCTGGCCTTGGGATCCCAATTCAGTTGCATATATAACTAACCTTTCTCAGCCATCTTAATTATCTTAGTCCTTGCTAATGAGACAGATTTTAAATTAAGCTTTTACATCTATTCAAGATGAAGGATACTAATAAGTTTTCTTCATACCCCATTTTCACTTCAATCTTCATCTTACAAGAAAAATAAATATTCAAATAAGCTATTCCTGTAAATCAGCAAATTAAGACTGTAATATCCTCACCTGGCAAAAACTACCTTCTAAAAAGATCCTACTTCAGTCTCCCTTGGCAGCATATTACAGCAGAGTCATTAATGCTTACATAGATATTTCTTACAGTTGTTCGTTAGATACAAAACACTGATTACCTTTAAAATGAAATTATCTCCTTTCCTTGTAGATTTAATCAGTTTAAAACTTAACAATCTGGAAGTTGGAATTTTCTCAGTTCTGAAAAAAACCTATTGGACTCAAGGCCTGAGAGTAATCTGTGCACCTCAGTTTATTTTGCAGGCAAAGTAGATAGAAATGTAGGTTGATGTGATCTTGCATATCAAAAATTACCTCTTTGCAGTTAATTTTTTTTCCTTGTAATACACATATACAATAGGCATACATATACCACATTTCATTACACTTTTGTATAAGCTGTTGACTTACCAAGAGGTCAAAGGAGATTTTATCTCAGCATCTTTTCCAGCCCTGGACATCTTTTCCATCTCCTGTTCCACTGGACACGGTAACTGCATAAGGTTCTCATGCAGATTGGTTCTGCATTTCAGAATAGGGATTAAAATGACACAGAATTTTAAAGGCCAAGTTTTTAGAAGTATATTAAAAGCTTAAAATTAAATAAGTTGATCTCTACATTTTCCTATACTGATACTTACTATTTAACTTTTACAATGACTCACTATATTATATTTACAGTACTATACTGTAGCTTTCTAAGATCTTGATACTGGCCTAAAGAATACTTTTCCTAAAGGAAAAGACTCAATTATGTAACTTGGAATCAGAATTTAATCCTTTCCTTGCAAGATACTGAGACAGGAGACAGCACCGTTGCTTAATCATTTGCAAAACAGAAGGGCATGCAGGAACCTAGATTTTCTTTCCAGCCCTGCCACTGCATTGAGGGTGACCTTCATCAAATACTCTTTCTACTCTGTAAAATCTAACTATAAATTCTCCTTCTAAAGACATTTGAAATGAGAAAGTGCTGCTAAGTACCCTAGATTTGATGCCGATTGCTTACAACAGTAAGTGAAATCACGGTTAAACTAATTTAAGGGAGACTTTATTAACTAGAAAGATTATGAGCTTGTCAAAGAGATATTAATTAAAGTCTGGGGACTGCTTGCCAGTGTCACTCTAAATTAATTGCTAATAGGTTACTCTTAAAAGTGGAGTGCAGCTGCAAGAACATCAGGCTCAAAGGAAACTCGATTTTGTTTATCATTCATTTTTACTTTGTTTAGGAAAGGATTTCTAAATACCAAAGAAACCTGAAACTGTTTCTGGCAAGGATATTTTTGATTACAAAAGTATTTCTATAATCCAAATGGCAGGATTCACACACTTACTACAGAACTTTCTACACTTTTCTCTCTTTCTGTGAATTTCTGATAGTATAGAAACCTTTAGGACTGTACCTTGTGTGTCTTTTAAGAGGCAAAGAAGCCAAAAAAGCTAACATAAAGTTAGCAGCAGTTCTAGTGACCCCCAAATCATGTATGGTTGGTATCATGGTCTTTGGGGATAACATTACCCATGAGAGCAATTCAGAAGAGGCCAGGGATTTTCAAGGTCTCTGGGTTAATGTGAGGGCATAGGGTGGGCATGGGGGTGGGAAGTGGTTCATGCCCACTTCTGTCCCTGTTTACAGGCTATGTGCTGTAGCTTGCTGTGTGTGAGTTCTGCTGTCTCACAGAAATAAGTGCTTCAGGAGGACAGGCAGTTCTAGGCTGTTTTCTGATCTGACTTAAACTGGGGGATTTCTTTGGAGACAGTATAGCTACACTGGTGGAAAATGTGGGAAAATAGAACCTGAAGAGTGCAACCCCTGCTAGCAGGCTGAGGCCATGCTGGCAAAAGGCCCCAACACTGAGCTCCCTTCCTTGCCTGTGATCAAGACTCCCCTGCTTCTGATCTTGGACAAGACTTAGTCAGGCTGCCCTTCCAGTCTGCACCTTTCTTTTCCATTCAATGGCAGAGAGCAGCCACCCATGATATACAAAAAATGTACCCCACTAAATATCTGTTGAGCTATTTATTTTATTATTTTATGCTATCTGATAATATATGCATTTTCATCAGTCCCTGGGTTAAACAAAAACACAGGATAGTATTTTAAAGGAACTTAGAGAGCTCTGTGCTACCTCGTACAGAAATTTTTGAAAAAGTGGGAATTTAGTGAAAGCACTTATTTTTTGTAAAGCTCTATTACCAAAGAAGGAAGTGATAAACTGTTATCTTTTTTATTCCTACAGTTTCAATTGGAAAATATGAAAGCCATGACTACATATAATTCTGCTTATTCAGGTATGTTAAATCCTGACAAGACTGTCAGACTCAAAAAGCACAGTCAGGGCTTTGTGGAAATCAGTGACCAAAATAATAATTGATTTTAAAGGATGTCAAAATTGTACCAAAGTGTTTTGGGGTTTGACCCCAGAAAATAGGAACATGATTTACACCTTTCTATATTGATCCTTCTGTTCAGACAGTTATGATCTGCATCATACTGGGACACTTCAGTGCTTTGGCTTTTATTTTGGATGCTGTGATTTTAGCAGTGTAAATATGAAGTGATTTGGGAATAGGGTACTTTGAAGTGCTGATGACTAATCTGTTAATGGCCTGAGAATATGGCTAACACAGCTGTCTCCATATTGCTTGTGAACAAAGTCCTCTTCTGCTCGCCTCCCAAATTTATGTGACTAAGTACTATCATTAACTTTCAAAACTCTCTAATATACTAATTAAAAGTCAGCCTCCTAATACTCCCAAAACCATCTCAGGAAAGAGTGATGCAGTACTGTTAAATTAACGGTCCTGTTTGAAACATCCAAACTCTACATCTATGGCTTCAGAACCTCCAGCAGAACTTACCAGACAGTTCTGTTCAATACTGACATGACCAATTTCATAGCATTTTTCTTAAGGGGCATTTGAACCATGGCCTGAAGTTTCCATCCTATCTGGTCATCTATTTATCCCTGAGCCATTACTTTTCTACTTGTATACACATATACTTCTTGTGGTTTTCATAGCTGATATGTGCAGTATGTGACATGTGGAACCAAGCAGGGGGAGCCCCAGCAGCTGGAGAAATCTTGATAACAGAAGCTTTAAGGAGTGAAGTACAAAGTGTTCTCTAGAAATTAGAGAAGCTGAAATGATGGAAAACTTCCTGTGTACCATGTTTGAAGACTCCACTCTTGACATTGCTCTGAGAAGAAAAAGGAGCACCTGTAGTGCACTATATTGTGACTCCTGTTTGTACAACACAGCATGAATGGACAACAGAGTAAGTCCTGTAAGAATGCCATAAAAAAACCATAGCTCTGCTTACTGACCATGGTGTAATTAAGTAATATGCACACTCTGCAAGGTGGATGCCATGCAGTGTCTGGTTGGTATCAGGATTCCCTTAGATCCTATGGACAAGGAAGAGGCAGACTAAGCTCAGAGCAGCTCTAGCAGCCTGGCTACATTGGAAGCTGGCAACTGATTGTCTTGAAAAAAAGTTACCAAATTCCTTAATATTAAAAATGTGTTTAAAAAGAAGGGTCAGAGAAAAGACAATTAATATGTCCATATTGTCCTACCATGAAAGTATTTTGAACAATTGCTAAAACAAACTATCTATACAAACTGTGAGGTTTATAGATACATCATAACTCAGATTCCTGAGAAGTCTTACTTTACTGGATGCTCCAATTTAAGATTTCCAAGCATTCCATCTAATCTTCTAATCCAATAATCCTAAAATCCAGCAATTAAAGAATGTTTTGACAAAGCAACCTGAGGCTCATTCCTCTAATTATGCTGCACAGTTTAGGCTCACTGACTTCAAATAGTCAGGTTTAACCATGTAAAATATGCATTCATTGTGTCTGGATTCACTGGAATCACAGACACTTCTGCAGAACTCAGCCTATTAACAGCTCCATCCAAACTGAGACTAAATCAAGAAAAAGGAGATTCCATTTCCTTGCTGTGAGTTAATGCAATTATGCCTCTAACACAAAGTCATAACTCAGTAATGTTTAAAAAAACCCAAAATTTAATAATCTGTTTTTAGAAATCCCTCTTATTCTGCCATGTGTGTTAGATTTCTCCTTAATAGCTGCCATTTTGCTAGTGTTTCCTATAAGAAGGTGCAGGTCTGATGATTCAGTGCGAAACATTAAATGTACTAAAGTCATGGAGAAATTGGAATCTTCAGTAATGCAGGGAATTTATATGATGTGTTGTTTGATTTAAGATAATATGGAGAGTATATGGTTTGCCCCAGAAGCTAGAAGAGAAATTAAATGATACATTGAAGCTGTTGCAGCAGAAAGCCATAATAGAATCACAGAATCATTTCACTTGGAAAAGACCTTTGAGATCATTTGGTCCAATCAAGCTGTCTTTTCAGAATTCTAAACTGGACCCAGGTTAAATATGAAGTCTGCATTATCACAGTCTGATACAGCATGTGTCTACAGTAAAGTATTAGTTTGCTAGCAAAGCAAATTACTATATTTTCTTTGTGAGTTCTGTTGACCTTCAAGCTGATAAGAGGATAAAATGTTGAAAAAGCATAGAAATAGACAAAAGTGGTTTTTACAAGTGGAACCTTTGTAATATCTGTATCTGTGTGGAGAGAAGCCTTGGATTGTTTGTTGTTTGTTTTGGGGATTTAGGAGGGTAATGAACAAAGCAATTACAAGAGACAAAGATATGCAGCTTTTTCCTTCTCCCAACAATCTAGAGGAATTGAATCCACTGGATGCCTGGAGTTCATTCTTATAATCTCTCCCTTAACCCTTTCATTGAGTGAGCCCTCAATGCAACTTGATGCAACTACAGTTTGCACATGTCTGTGCCCATATTCTTGTTTCATTTTTATGCTGCATTTGGCTCTCTGTAGTGTTTGGTTCCTTTTACATGCATTAGTCTATTCTCAGACCACATCCAGCTTTTCCAGTGTTGGCAGGATTATTATCAAAAATACGGAGTACAGTGACATTAGTCAACTGATTACATTGAATGTTCCCTGTTTTCCAAATGATCTCCCATAACTTCATGAATTTACAATTTTTCTATTGATTTTATACATGCTTTTCACAATCCTTAACCCAAAAGCTAAGGGGTTAAGTGGCTTTTTGTCATATATATTGGTCAGACTGAGATGAAAGCCATGGCTCAGCAAAGTCTTGCTTAACATGGTTATTAGCATCAAACACTCATTCTAAAGAGGTCTTGCTATGCACCTGCTATTTTAATTTGTATTTGGTTTATTAAAATCAAAACAACGTGTCAGACTAGAAACAGAGCAGTACTATGATCTGCTAGAAGACATAAAATATAGACAGATTATGAAGTCAGATATGGCTACTGAGTAGTGTCTTCATTTAGACTATTCTTTCTGTGTAAAATTTTTAGGAAATATCCTCAGCAGAGATAACTGGCACCGAAGCCACACTGTTTATATCAGCAAGATATGGATCCCTTTTATCTTGCATAAAACATGAATTACTAGCTTTTATGCCGTTGTCTTGCCCACTGTGGCTCTCTAAAGAAGAGGTGTGAAGGAAATACTATTTGTAAGGAAAAGCTGAAGAGTGTTTCCCCTCTTGCAAGGCACCCACCCTTGAGCACTCTTCAAAACAGGATACTGAGCTAGATGGGCTTTTGGGCTGACCCAGCACTGGTGCCCCTAACTTCTTATTCCCTCCTGTCACCTGGAACAATGCCTGTTGTTATCTTTTGCTTCTAGTCCTTGTCACACAGAACCAGGGAAGCAAATGATTGTACTGCAGAATCAGTCTGCTGGAATCAAATCCTTTGTGAGAAGCACTGAAATGGATCCATTCTGCCAGAATTCTTACTACCAATTGAAAAGTTGGTAGACATTGGTATGCTTTGGATCTTCTCTCTGCCAACAGGACAATCATGCTTTCTTTAATTATAGAGTGGGGTACACAGTTTGCCAACTGGACACTTAAAATACTGATCAGGAGTTATTCTAAGAAGTACAGACTGCCTGTCAGAATTGTATCATGCAATGCTGCTGACATCCTGCTCTGTGTCCTAGAATATGAGATAATCTTTCCTCAGCTAGGAAAGATGAAAAAGAAAACATTGCTTGTCAATAGACATGGATTAAACTGTTTCTCAGAAATCAGGTGAGCTGAAACTCTGCTACAGCAACTCTAAGTCTTCAAGATTGCACTAATTTTCACTATTTGAACAGCACATGAATAAAGAATTTTAAAGATTTAAGATGAATAAAGAAGACACTTAAAAAGTACAGAAGTATCAACCAAACCTGGGGATCCAAGAGATGCTTAATTGCAATGAGAAAAGGAATGAAATATAAATGTCAAAGTATACATTCAGAATACTCTAGTAGTATCTGTAACTACTTAGTGAAAAAACAGAATAGATCAAATCTTCTTTCCAAATCTAGAGATTCTTTAGTACACAGATGGCCTAGAATTCAGTGGAAACAAAAGTATCACATCATAAGTCAGTTGTTTAACATGCTCTGTGTTTATATAAACTATGAGTTAGACACAGCATTACTGTAATGCCGTGGTTGAGCAATCAGGCACTCAGGGGTCAGAAAATGCTGCACAGGTCAAACCACAATCATAATTCTCCTCTTTTCTTGCTTATGCATGAAAATACGACTCTGGATGTTCCACTGACTTATATCAGGGGGCCTGAGTGAACCAATAGGGTTTAACAGCCCTGACCAGCCTCACCTGGGGCCTTTACCCACACCCTTGCCCATGGGCTCAGGGGCTTCATTTAAGCTCAGTCATGGATGTTTAATCTCTGCCTGAGCTACATCTTAGGTGTGCCTATTCTTGGCCATTGATCCTGCTGATCAGGTCATGAGCTGGGCAGCTTCTCCAGTTTCCTTTCACATGTATAGTCCTGCCAGATGATTTCTGGGCTGACCATCCCTGAATACTGCCTGCCTTGATGCTGCCCCTGCCTTGCCACTGCAGACTTGCCTGGTTCTTGGACTTTGCTTAATCCCTGCTGCCTTCCCCAGTCTCTTGTTTTGGTGTTGTGGGATGGAGCTCTGGTTCATAAGCCCTCGGCCATGCTGGCTGTAATATCATGTTGGCTTATTTGGTGGGAGCCAGCCCCTGCTGTTATCTGACCACTCTGTCTTACCATTTCTATTTCTTAAGAGGGGAGAGTGTGACTTTCCTACAAATCCTACTTCTCCAGCAAGAAATGAAGGCTAAGTCTGCATTCAGACTTTGCAGCTACAGATTAATGGTTAAAAGATGAAATTCAGTTAGTAAATCTTACAACTACTGCAACAGATGGGCAACATAATACTAATGAATTGTATCTTGAAACTAATTTACGTATAATTTTCTCAAAACCTTGAAGTGACATTTTATAAGAGATTTCACAAAACCATTTTTATTGGCCTACTAGAATTTGTCTCTCTTTTTGAATTTGTTTTCAAAAACTTCTAGATTTCAGTTATGAAAACTTGGATTTCTTTTAATTTAGAAAAAAATTACTAATTATTTGGAGGTTGTTTATAAAGTTGTGTCAAAAATACAGGAGTGGTCCACCTCTGCCATTAGTTTTTCTAAGATCAACAGTTCTATAGAAAATATTAAGAGAAAGCTGGAGCAGTCTCAATCTGGTGAAGTATTGCATGTTTCTGGACTTGGGTGGTTTTAAAGAGAAGAGGTGAAAATTTCTGGCATTTTAGAATTTGGTGGCTCCTGTTGATTTCAGGGGAAACAACATCTTGCCCCAATGGCTAAAACAGTGAGACTTCTGTTGAATGAAATATTTCCAGAGACAAAATAAAATAAATAATAAAGAAAAAAAGTTAGGAGATAGCTCTTGGAAAGATTAACAATGCACAAGAGAAACCTAACTGACAAAAGAGATACTGCTCAAAGGCATTCTCATGAACAAAATATGTGCTTACTTTGTGAAGCCAAGGAAACTTCAAGTACTTAAGGGTGGGGGTGTGTGCATGTGTGGAGATCTTAACCTGTTGCACATTAGCAAAGTTCGGTTAGAAAACAACAATCAGTGGCTTTGTCACTGGAAACACTAAGGCCACTACCTAAGCAGTCGTCAGTCTGTTGAAGTTCATTTACTAGTTTCAAGATGAAATTGCAAAGATTTTTTCAGAGTTGGAGAAATTTGAAGTCAGAAGAGATTGGGGGGAAGAGAAGGGGAAGAATTAATTGGGGAAAAAACAGTCTTTTGAAGTTTTGTACGCAAGGCAAGATCTGGATTTGTGCCTTTAAAGCAAACCTTCCTGATGTTACAAATTCAAAAAAAACTCATTGTGGCCAAAAGCCACATGGCATGCACTTATCTTTGAGAGGAAGGGGGAGGGAGAATAGTTCACAAGCAGGAAATGGCTTCCAGGTGTCTCCCTACTCCAGTGCACAACTTGATCACTACAAACCAGCGATGCCAGGTTTAGTGGTCCCAGCTGTCTTGCTTCTTCTCAGGGATTTGGACTAATCATGCATTATCACAGCCTTTCTCCTGGTGACAAAGCATAACCCTGGCTCTGGAGCTATGCTTGAACAGCCTACAGGCTCTGGGTGATTGAAAAAGTTACAGGTAGTCCTTCTCAATCAAGTATGAGCATGTGGAAATAAGTAGGGTACGTATACCTCAGTCTGCGTAGGCACTCAGGCAGAAATTCAACCCACATCTGTTTCTGGAACTGGACAACAAAGTCAGTTACTCTGCTGCTTGCTGTGTTGTGGAAGGAAGTAACTGAATGTGGCACTCTCTTTCCATCACTGAGCTCTGTACAGCTGGCAGAGGGAGGAAAAGACACATTTAATTTCTTCTACTTCCATGCTGGTTTCAAGTTTTTTCCCTCCCTTCTTTCAACAGCAGAAACACTTCTTTGTTGAGTATTATTCTTTCATTGTACAAATGTGGTAAGAGGAGCTTTACAAAGCCTCATCCCACCTCGTTAGTTAAGAATATAACAAAGATTAATTCATTTATATCTCACAGAAAGGAAAATTGGTTTTAAGGAGTACTGCTTAAACATTCTTTTAACCTTTTCCTCATGCAGAAATTTGAAGTTGTAGCATTAAGCTGACAGAAGAGTGCTGCTATCCATTCTACTCTATTATTTACATCAGCTGGAGATCATGGTGCAAAAGAAGTGTCCTTTTCTTTGGCAATGCAGTGTTTTTTCCCAGCTGAGTAACTCTACTGTTTTCTGGTTAACTAGAATAAATTTAATATTCAACAGGGAATGTGACACCTCGAGGAGGGAAAAGGAATAATAAAGAAAACTAACAGTAATTTTATTTTGATTGAGTATATTGTGTCACAAAATAGTGATTCACTTGGCTATAGAAGCAATGAATGTTTGCATTCTTAGTGCTGGTGGAAGCTTCTCCATTGCTTCCCCAAGAGATACTGTTTTCACTGTGCTCTCTGGAGGACCATTTTGAACAAAACCCTTGAAGTTTGCATTCAAACATAAAATTTTTAGTGACTATTTCCCTTTTAAAGATGAATGAAAATATAGCAAGCAGTTCCTTGGTGTGGAAATGCAATTTTCTCAAGACACAAGAGCAGTTTCCCTGAGCCAATGCAAGAACAGATTAGTGAAAAGCTTAATGAAGTAAATATTTTAGCCAAAAGCAGTCTGAAGTGCAGGAATTGGCAGTATATTTTCATGGCAGTGCAAAAGGGTGAAATGGATGGCATGGCACCAGCCAGCAGCAGCCACACTCAGGCTATGCCTGTAGGAGTGCACTGGCAGGTGTTCCAAGCCTGTACTGTGGCTTCTGAACAACTCCTTAGTGTGACAGGTTGCATTATTATATTGGGCACATAAGGAGCCAAGCCACCACCTTCTCTCCTTCTTGGTCTTTGTTTTCTGACAGTAACAAACACCCTGATGATAAATGCTCCTGCATCGTGGTGTGCTGGGTCTATCAGCACTCAATATGATTTCATGAAGCCCTGAGATATTTCCACAGAGGTGTTGGGTCATACTTTTGGGGTTTTTTTTGTCCCACCATTTAATATTGCAAGTTTTAAATTCTATTTCTCAATGTGTGAGAAACTCTAAAAGGCTTTAAGCTGTAATCCACAAATTCCATTGTCGAAACAGGAAAACTCTGTATATCCAAGGTTTTATTACCTATTTTTTGTCTAACTGCCTAATTTCTTCCCAGATCAGTCTGTTTCAAAATTAAGCAGACTACTCCTGCACCAGATGTCCAGATGCTCCTCGGGAGAACAGAGTTGTTTTTCAATTGGCTCACTGTCTTTTAATGAGGCAGGGACTTGTGACCTCAGTGCATTGTGGCTGATAAATGGTAGGATGTACCCACACACACTCACAGAAAACCTGCAAACAAAATGAGTTTGGATAATCTCTAGACTTTCCTAGGGAAAGGCAATCTTGTGGGCAAACACTTATGCAGAAAGCTAATGCTTAATAACATGTGATTTTAAACTGCCAGTGCACAAGCCTGTCAACATTTATTTCCAGGTTCTCTGATCCTTTTTATTAGTTTCCTGTCTTGCTTTCATCTTAACCAAGTCACAGAAAGGAATGATTTTCTTTTGTTAACAAATATTCAAATTTTTTCTTCAGATCTGCTTGCATATCTCAAGGATCTGAACAGGTTAAAAATGGTTTTTTGTGCTGCTTGAAAGTAAAGTATGCTCTTAAACAAAAAGTTATGTAACTTTTACCAAATAATATCACATGCTAGACCATTATGCTAAAATCTAATCAGATAAGTAAGCTTTGCCTTCATTAAGGGCTTTAATCTTGACTATACTCAGGGCAGCTTCAAAACAACAACTTTGGAGTTTTCCTCCAAAGGATCTTTCATGCTCCAGTCTGGAATTTTTCAAGTAACTAACACAATGTTTTTAGAAATCAAAAGCAACACATTTCCCTCTTTGTTTTTAAAAGTAACAGGGTGACGACAGAAAAACTTCCCTTAGGCTGGGTGTTACAAATACCCAAAAGCTAAATCCTAGTCTGGATTGGGTTGTTTTTGTTTTTGTTTTTAGGTTTTGTTGTTGTTGTTTAAATAATTTTATTTTTATTTCTTTCTTCATGATCTCTTTTCTGAGATGCATTTGAGCCTTAGATCTCTTTGCTTGCATTGCTACAAAACTGATGAAAGTCTGAGATCTCAATCAAAGGCTTAACAAAACAATAATCCTCTATTGCCCTAATTCTTCTCGGAAACATCTCTCTCTGACAAGAACAGTCCCTAAGCTTTTACATCTTTTTTTCTGCTTAAAATTACTTTCCTAATTAGAAGGAACTGTTTCCTTCCCAAGCCTTTGTGCCTGAAGAAGGCTGTATTTATGGGAAAAACCTCTCAGACTCTTCAGCTCTCTGCCCTCAAACACCATGATAGTGATTGCATTCTACATCCTCCAAAAGCTCCAACTTCATTTATAAATAAGCAGAAGAATTCAGTAATCTTCTTTATAATCAACCCAATTTAATTTGAAGAAAAAATCAGAAATAGCAGGAATCACAGATTTCAAGCACAGTGTAAACACTAACTTCCAAGCACAACTTTACAATTCAAAATTAATTTTCTTTGCCAGATATATTCACTTTTTTCACTTCCATATTAACCCTGACTGAGTTTCTACACATCATACTAAACAGGAATTTGAATCAAAATGTGTGAACCCAGTATAGGTAGAATTAGTTAAATATTGGACGTTGAGAATGAAATGTAAAATAGGTTCCCATACCAGAGGATTTGGGGTTTGGTTTTTGTTTGTTTTATTTTTTAACTCAGCAGCTGCCCGTCCTTATGGTGATAAAGGGCCCATTTCAAGAAGGTAATTCTGCAGGAATAGTAGCAGTAGTTTCAAGTATCTGAGTAATTCTGTCCCCTAGGTTGGACATATGCTCAGATGTCATCCTGACTAGGTTTGTCATAATAAATTTACCTGCCAGCAAATCTGAGTGTGCTGACTGCTGACATGGACTACACTCATGGAAGTTCTTGACAAGCTGCAACAAGATTTGGAAGGTCATGAACAATCAATTAAAGCAGATGAATCTGAGTAGAGCTGAAAACCAGATAATTCATACTAAATGAGATGACTCCAAGTAGCATGGTTTGGAAGAGCATTGAATGAAATGTGTTGGTGCCTGTTGGAAGTGTTCAGTGTGAAGATGTGACGATGGCCATGGCTCCTGTGTCTAAGTGGTTGTTTAAGCACCTATCCAGTAGGCATGGCTGCACCTGATCTGATACTCTTTCTTCAGAAGTGAATGGAAATAGCTGCTCTAACAACTGACTGTCTCTTTCTATGCCTGTGAATACGAATGTTTAAATGTGAAAGGAGTGTTGAAGCTGGACTAATGACCTGCCCTGCACTTAGCAGGAGCCCAGAAAGGCCACCACTAACTCATGGCAAGGTCTTAAATTCATCTCCATGGGACACTGAAATCTGGGAATGGATTATTTTTCCTCATTCAAATTCACATCTCAGTAAGGATATTGCAATCACAGAGAAAGTCCAGATGTTGAGAATGATTAAAAACAATCTGAAGAGACTTTTGTAATGCCAGATTCATGAGAACTCATGCTACTGAGCTGAGACTGAAAGTAACTAAGATCATGAGGTTATGTAAAGCAATGAGTATCAGTACCAATGTTTCCACTGCTGTCCTACTGAATAAGACAATATACAATAAAAAAGATCAGATATTGAAATATGGTTTTACAAATATCAGTTTCCCTCACCTAGGTAGCTAAATACAACAGGATATTAACCTGATGAGACTAAAAATATGACTAAATAGTTAAATGAATTATAATATCATCTTATGTTCACAAGTAATAGTTGTTCAGAAAAAGACTTGATTATTAATTGGGAATGGAAAGTGCTGCACACTTTGTGTATACACAATCTTTTTAATTAAAAAAAAGAGTTCTAGAAAATACTTTTTTTATTCTGAATGTACTCTCCCTAATTAATCCTGAAATTGCTTCTGAAAATCCTTGAACACATGGATTTACACCCTAGAATTTGAAGTCCTATTTCTATGGCAGATGCTACTTATGCCCTTCTTTTGACATCAGAGGATGAACATGGAAGAGATTGCTTTTCTTTGCATTGTTACTGCTCACAGCTCCATGAGGGAGTTATGTTTCTGAGTAAAGTCTGAGATGTGTCATAAATGATGAATATGCACATCTATGCTCTAAAAAGATCTTCTAAATGATGGGTCACCCTATAGCTTGTATAGTTTCACAGGTATACAGCTGGAATATAAGAGAAGGTAAAGACTTGTCTTTCTCGTAGTCTGAATCTGCTTGGGGCCAAAAGTTGGCAGACTGCAAAAGAAACTTGTGCATCTGGACAAGCCCTATCAGAACAGAGAAGTGCTGAACTGACTTGAAAACAAGCAAAATCTGTGAAACAGATCTGCTCTTTTGAAGAGCCAGTGCAGAGCAGCAGAAATGACAGAGCAGAGGGGCCATGCTGAAAACTGACTGCATCATCAGCACTCATGGCAATGGGAAAACTCTCTGGATTGACAACAAATAAGCCGATCAGGCAAAATACACTCAGCTGCTTCACAGGTCCACATGCAAACTTGGAGGAAGCAGAAATGCACAGCAGAGCCAGCTGGCTGTTCCCGAGGGTGGGCCCACTGCCAGGCAGCTGTGACAGGGGGAGCCAGACTCAGTAGCCACCCCCTGATGACCTGGGCTACCCTGGGATTGACAGATACTCTTCATTAGGAAGGGAGAAGTTGACTACACTTTGTGAAAATAGTCATAGATTTTGTTAGTTATTATTTAAAGATATCTATACATGTCCTACAGTCTACTGTTTGCATTTCAAAATAATGAAGAGCAGAAGACCATCTCAGAGTAAAAGAAAAGGTTTAAAAATTCATTTTTTCCCCAGAGGGAAGTTAGAAATGAAACTCTAAGCAAGAGCTTTGAGACATGGCTATCTTGCCAGAAAGAACTGTTGATACTGAAACTGGACCTCTTTGCTACCAATTTAGAAATTTAGGTTTTGAGCCTCTTTTATGGTTCTTTTTTTTACATTTTCTAACATGATTCATTGTTTATTTTCTAAACATTTAATGCCTCCGTCAATTCTCTAGTTTCACATATGGAAAAGAATATGCCTGGCTGTGCCTGGATAAGGACACATTTCAAAGACACTGCAATCACAGAAGGAGGCTGTCAAAGCCACTGCATAAGCACAGGTCAGCACGTTTGTAAAATGAGATATTTGTCTTTCTTCAAGAGTTAGGGGTATCCCTTCAGTGAAGTACTAGAAGATGCATAATTACAAACACTGCCAGCTGTCCCTGCTAATGCCACAAAACTTAACAAATATTTTCACTGTACCTCAGAAAAGAAACATCACTGACACCCCCTACCACTTCGGTGTTTTGCTATAGGGTATTAAAAACCAGGAAAACACAATATATGTATTAGGATGCCACCCCTTCTCACCTACATGGATTTCAGAGGGGAAATGATAAGTGTTTCCATATATTGTTTTTTCACTCCAGAAAAAAGAATGAAAATAATTTTCTGTACTCAGTTTCTGCACCTGGGGCCTAAATGAAGGGAAGTAGGCAAATAGTTCCAAGTAATTAATGTAATGACTCAGAGGGGCCACAGAAGGAAAGGGGAGTTTCTCCAGTTTAAATGTTTGCATTCATGCTTTGCCTAAAGCAAAACAAACTATTTGTCTTCTGGTTTGCATTTTCCCATTGAAAACTTCCATTTGTCTTATTGTCATTCCAGCATGTGCATCATTTACAGCTTTCACTGCTTAAAATATGCAAGTACTGTACATTCCAAGATTTTTTTTCCTGAGCTTTTAAGATTTTCTAGAATTGTAGAATGCGCTCTAAAAAGTGAATCAGTAAAGGCAGACTCAATGTAGAATGTGTTGGGTAATTTTTTTAAGTGGCTGCAGCTTAGAGGTACTGTGATGTTTGCTGTGTAGTGGAGTCTCCAACCCCAAATGAAGTGCATTGGTCTTTTCACACTTCAGGAAAACAGAATCCAGTACAGGAATGACTAAAGTTAATAAGTTACATCCTGACTGGCCATTATAAAGAAAAGATGATGGGTCTTGAGCTCCATCTGTTTCTGATATTCTGGTCCTTTAATGTGAACTGCAGAGGTATGAAAATCTACAAAATATATCCTTGAACTCTCTCCTAGAGTTAGAAATTTATGTCAACCTGTTCTTACAAAATGGGAGGAAAAAGTATTATCTGTTTTATCTACTAGCTCAGTGCAGAGAAAATTAGTAATCAGAGGAAGTCCATGTTTGAGTCTTGACTATGAGGGTCTAAGAATTGCCTTTCTAACTTTCTATTTTAAGAACCTCAGTATAAGGGATGTTTAGGGGAAACACTTCTAGTTTCTCCTAGGGAAGTGAAAACACTGCCCCACCAGAAATACTGTGAATGGAAAGAGAACTAAGTATGACTAATTGTCTTAATAGTTTGTGTACTTAAAGTTGGAAGAGGCCTAGGTTTTGTTTGGTCAAATCTCTACTTAATCCTGAGGAGGAAAGTCCTATGAGACAAAATCCTTGCCTCTGGCTGATCACTGTGTCCCCCTACTATTACATGACTTGGAACAGAAATATTCTCCACCATCAGACCTCAGTCAGCAACATTTCTTCTGTTGAAGAGACTTGCCTGATGAGCAGGGATAGTTAATTTTTGCCAGCTCTCACAAAGAATTTTATTTGACTATTTTAAGCCCACAGTCACAGTCCCAGGTAACATCAAGTCCCCTTTGTATGAGCCAGGGACATGCTCTAACTTGCTAGTGATGAATTTCATGTGAAAGCTGGGCGCTGGAAGAGGACAAGTTCATCTCACTGGAAGCCCCCTAAGAGCCATTGAGCTTGGTCTATGCATACAAGGTTTCCTGATGTAGTGGTCTTGGCAAAGTCTCCCTAGAACAGATGCTGTTGAATTTGGCTAAAAAATGCTCAGAGGGCTTCCCCAGGCAAAATAAGCTGCACTGACCTCTGTGCTCTAAACTGGGCCTACAGTAGAGCTGCTGTACAAGTGAAGATCCACAGTCCTTGTGACACTGAATCTCAAGTGAGTGATCACTGGTGAAGTCCTAGAAAATAGACTGAGTTCACATCTAAGAGTACCATCTCAGGGCAAGTATATAAATCCAGTGTAAGAAGCAGAGTAGCTGTTGCTGGGAAAAGTTTGAATAGGGAAAACTCTGCTTATGTAGTATCTGTTTCATCTCCTGCCAGTCTAAGGACCTCTTGGGACATAGGGCAGCTCTGCTGTTGCAGTGCAGTTCTGGCAGAGTTTTTGGCAGCCTGGTCAGTCGGATCACACACCCCACATCCCCAACTCAGAGCAGGGATCACAGTCTTGAGTCTTGTAGCCCCATCTTGGTCTCACTAAAGGTCTTGACCTAAGGAATATTAGTCCTCCTTACACTGCTTTAAAATGGGCAGTTCTCATTATTAAAATGAAATTCTTATCTTTCTGGAGGTTTATAGACTTCACTCTCACTGGAAAGAAGCAACATATCTAAAGCACAGAGAATTAACTCAATAGTTTCTTGGCTGTACTGAGTGGAATAGAAAAGTTTGTATTTTAAAAAAATATTGTATTATTGAGGGAAAAGCATAGCAGGATACATTTTGATTTAGTCTATTGCACCTAGTTTTTTTCACTTGCTAATTCAATTTAAAAAGTATAAGAAAACAGATAGCTTGGGAGTATGGTGAGGCAATCAATAAAACTACAGACAAATGAAAGTAAAATAAGGTAAATCCTTCCCAACAGAGTACCAGATAGCACAATGTGGAAGTATCAACTTCATGTAACTAAGGAATTTTTTTTAATATTTAAATTGCTTATTTGGAACAATAAGCTCTTATTCAACTCTCAATGGCCTTGCAACTAAAAATACATTCTATTTAGTATTTCTTTCAACTTGTTTTAGAGCACATTAATAGTTTTCTCAGAAGATACTATCACTGTTTGGCAGAAACATACTTGCAAAAATAAACTAAATCCAGAAAAAGTTTCCAGGGATGTTTTTGGATACAAATGTGGATAGTGACTCTTGGCCACATCAAAAATAAAACACTCTAGTTCTACAATGTTCTTTTCTAAATATAAACATCCTAACATTGATAAGGTTTACAGAAAAAGAAACTGATTGCCACATATTATTACCACATATTATTACATCCAGTATTTTAAGAGCACCCTCTACAGTCACAAAACACTAACCAGGAAGAGTTCTTCCTAAAGAAAACAGTATTAACTGAAAACTGGAGCAGCAGTTTAGTTCATTAGCACAGTGCCAGATCTATATGAACATATCTCTCCTGGTAAAAATGAGCAGACTTTGCATAAATGCCAAATAGAATCTATTGCATCACCAAAACCTCCATATTTAAAAATTTAAAATACTTTCTGTATTCTGTGCTGACTCGTAATTTGGCTGTAAACTTCCTCTGTTAAAGCAATGGATGGCTGTGGTATCTGAAACACATAAAATAAACTGTTATTGTCAATGAAGAACAAACCATGGTAAAGGCCACAATGAACTAGTTCCCTTGAGTTCATTTAATTTGTTTGTTCAACTCTTTTATAAGACTTGTTAAAATCGAATACTAAGTTCATAAGTGAAACTTAGAAATTTCAGAAAAATCTAATTGTACACAAAATGATTATTATACACATACACATTCTAGCATTGAAAACTCCAGACCTCTAAAACCTGCCTTTAAGTTGCCTTTCTGTGTTTTACCTAGATCCACAAAGATATTTTCTTAAGTCTTAAGTGCATCAGTAGCTAAATAACTGCAGGTGAATCATGAGTAATGTTTTTCTTTCATGGGGAAGGTTAAATATTTCTAAGTTGATTCTTAGAGGAATTGGACATTACTAAAATGTTTACACCTCTTTAAAAACATTGCTTCATGAAACTGTTTAAATGGTACCACCTTGCCCTAGTAATAAAAGTAGCTGGAAATAAAAACAAACGTAAAAATATTGAAAATCCTTTTTTCCTGGTGTTTATTTTCAAGCCACTCGGGAATGTGTCAGAGCAGCGAACTGTTACAATTACCGAGGCCACCAGGTGGTGCCATTGCCCCACAGCACAAAAGGGCCGTGGCCGTGCCCCAAACGCAGCCGGAGAAAAAGGGCTTGGGTCAGGTACCGCGTTAGGCTTCCACAAACGTGTCCTTATCTTTGTAGGCAAAAACCCACCCCAAACCGCAAATCCTAAGACATCCATGCATGCCTAAGAGAAAAAAAAGAATTAATTTTTACTTGGGATAGTGATGCTTAGGTTTAGACCCAGGTAATTTAACATTTCACCTCTCTATTGAAATAAATAAGAGCTACATGCATAAAGAGCATAGAAGCCATTTCATTTACTACATTACTATTTCTGTGAGAAATAAATCAATGTTTACATCTGCAATGGCTGAAACAATACACCCTTTAAACTTTCTTCAAATAAATGCATTGACAATTCCAACAAATTACTAACTTCATCTATTTGTGGAAGTAGAGGCTCAGACTATGTTACTCCTAAAAAAATCAGTTTGTTCCTGCAGCCTGAGCAAAGCTAAATCCCAGCAGCCTGGGCTTGGCCAAGGAGAGGTGCACAGACCACAGCCAAGTAGGTAATGATTACAATGGCTTCTGGAAGTTTAATGTAGGTGCATTTGGTAGTACTCAGGCTTTTTGCAGGCTCCTTCTGGAAAAAAACTTTTTCTCATTGCTAGGATTACTGTAATGAGACTAGTGGGAGCAAAACTGTGTCCCTAAAGTGAAGGATGAAACATGAATTTAGCCAAAAGTTGTCCAAGGAGAGGAATGGGAGATCAGAAAGCCTCACTGTGGCTAGATGCTGAAGAGTGTCCAAAATCTTCACCTTAAATTCATGCCCCTATCAATTATTTCCTTAATTACTTGACTACGTATTTTTTCTTAAATGAATACTGACACTATCATATTATGATAATTTCATAAACTATCATAAATAAACTCACAAATATCACAAACCTTCTGTTGTGTGTATTTTCCCCCCAAAAGCTTTTAAAGTCAATAGTATCTTTATCTCACTCTTGATTTCTATGTACATAAGTAAGGTTAATAATTGCACAGTCTTATATTCAACATGAGGAGTATTTGTAAAACTGAGCGAAAACAAAATTAAATTCTACAGAAGAAAAGTTAAAATTTAAATCTTCATCTCCTAAGTTTTTCCTTACCAGCTAATATATTTTTCCAGAGCTGATCTGAAAATATAAAACTCTTGTTTTATAATTCAATCTGTCATTTTATACATTTTATTTAATAAGTCTTATTCTCCTGCAATGTAAATATATTCTTGAATATATGGCTAGGATCATTCAGGCTGTTTTAGAGCACATGGAGTGCAGGGGTTAGAGATAGAGAGAACTCTGGGCTCTGGTTTCTGTCAGCAGTACCCTGTGTTTGACAGCTGCACGTGGGAGAAGAGAGAAATGGGAGAAATGTAAAAGATGGGCTATCCCCAAATAGAAAAGGGGGAGAAGGTGAGAAGAGACAGAGAAGAGGAAGAAAGAGGAGAGAGAGAGAAGGGCCACTGTGAAAAGGAGGGGTGGGGGAAAATATAAGAAAGGTAGAAAATGTAAGGCCTCCTTTTTTGATTAGTTGTATTTGAGGAAAAAACAGATCATACATTAAAAAGCATCTGATAAGAGTGTATAATTACATTTCTTCAAATGCTTCATCTCCTTCTCCGAAAGCAAAGACCTGAATTTTTAAGATTGTGCTTCTAGAAATAAGAAATAGATAAAAATGTCTATTTAGTAGCTTATTGAATATAGCAGTAGGAAGGATAACTGTTATTTCTTAAGCAACAGACATCTCATCTTTGGTAATAAAGAAAATTTCCAACATATATTTTAAAACATAAGTCAGAAGCAGTGCTTCAATGGAATTATATACCAGACTTTTTTCCCCTAGTTTCTACTGTGACTATTGGATTAGATCCTTTCCTGAAAGGAAACTGGGAGCTATAATGACATGCCAAAACTAAGTGTGTAGTGGAAGAGCAGAGAGAGAGGTGAATCTTGCTAGGAGCCAAGCACAGTACTGATTCACCAGGCTTTCAGCACAGAGCGACCCGCTGCACAGGCAGAGCTGAATGCAGGAGTGCTGCTCAGCCCCTGAGGTGTGCTGGAGCAGCCAGCAGCTGGAATTCATCTACAGCACAGGCTGCTGGGGCATTACTGTTTGTTTTTGCTTTAGCTGCAAACTCCATTTTGTATTGTGTTTCACAAGTGCCTGATAATACACTGCCTGAACAGAGAGACATCAATCACAGTGTCCAATCGGTTTTGTAAACAAGGACCAAAACCTTCACTTAAAGGCAATGAAAAGAAAAATAACTGGGTGAGGGGTGGGAAAGGAAATGGCAGCCCGCAAAGAGATGATATCCTGTATATGACCTAACTCAGTGCAATTTTAGCTTATAGCTGGGTTTGTATACATTCCTTAAAAAATTCTTACCTCACTGGATAATCTTGTACTTTTGCAGTATTCCAGCTGGACTACGGCTCTCACTGAACAATTCATGTTTGCAGCATTACTATAACCAAGTACTTGTAAAACTCATGTTCAGAATATCCCAAAGATCTGTAAGAAACTGTAAGTTTGACAAAATGTTTGACTTAAACTACAGTTTTAATGAAATATTAAAGGCTCAAAGGTTCAAAATAAACTTTCCTCAAAGGCTCAAGAAGCTGTAGGATAGAGCTTGTGAAAATCCAGTCAAAACTCTTTGGTTTGGGATGCTACAGCCAATACAAGTAATTTAGCAATTGTGCTTGTCCCACCTTTTTCTTTTTTTCACCTCTGCATCTCTGATACAGAAAAATAAAGTATCTTGGCATAAAATACCTTCACATATTTTTCTGAAATTCAGTACAGAACAAGAGAAAGGTTTTCTAAGCAGTTTAATGCTGAGCATGACAGATAGTAACTGAATTGTCTTCTAAGCTCTTACCTGAGAGGTATATATTGAAAAAATTAATTATAGACTACATAGTAATAACTAGTAGTCATCATAGCCTGGTTGTTTTAGCAAGAAACCATTCTTATGTTTTTTTTCTTCTTCTGGTTTGCATCTAAATTCAATTGAAATGTCTTATTGTACAACATCATTGATTAACACTTTCTTCATTAACCTTTAACAACAATGTGAAAATTATAGATGTATACACCTCTTTAATTAAACATTTTGTTTTCTATTAAGTGCAATTCCTTTACATTTTACCAAACTACAGTATGAGGCTGAACAAACTGTCAGCAAGTTTCTTAACACTCTAATTGTAATAAAATGCAGCCATTATAAATGTCTGCATAATATCTGTGAGTTCAGCTGAAAGGTTGTCACACAACTAATGTAACTGAGGAAAAAAAAAGTTCAATTACTTTCTTTTCATTGTTTCCCAGTTTTATCAGGTGGGGTGAGGGTATGAGCTTTGTGTGCTTTCTCATAAACTACAGGGAAAGGAGCTAAGCAAACTCCATGCATCTTTTACTCACAAACAGTTCTGAGATTATGGGGTTAATGTGGAAAAAATGCATATGAAAAGCAAATGTTAAATGGCAAAGTATGTAGAAGATCAAGACAGCAGCGCAAGTTTGGGCTGTTCTGTCTCATGAACATATTTTTTGTTAAAACTAAGGGCATAAAACTCCATACATCTATGACTTTCTTCTCAATAACAATTTTGAGGGAGAATCAACTTAGTGCATTATGTAGACATGCAACAGAAGTCTTTACAGACCCTGCCACACTGAATACTTCCATCCTCTCAGCAAACACTGACAGTTGTCTACAAACACCTCACTAGCTGCCTCCTTAGAACTGTTTATAATTTGTGCAGTTCCTACAGTTTACAGCTCTTTCTACTGATTAACCATCAATATAGTATTTTATCACCAGCAGTTGCTATAAGACACTACTGTCTCATTGTTTTGCTTTTGACTATTTCTTTCAGGACTCAATAGATCCTTATGGAATATTGACTTTTAATACTACCAAAACATATATATTTTTTAAATTCTTAGAATGCATTTAATTTTCTAGTGTAGATTTGTGAGAACTTTACCTTCTTTTTCCCAACACAGAATCCAAAGCTGGATACAGAGTCCCAGCAGTGTTAATAGTGATATTGTATTTGGAACACTGCCTTTTCCAGTTGAACCTCTTCTGTTTAGACATTCTAATTAAGACAGGGCCATTCTCCACAGAAAATCCACACAATTATATAAAATTCCATACATATACACACAGTAGTCTGTTAATTTGGCTTGTTTTCACAGACATGTAACAGGTATCAGAGCAGCTCTGACAGAAATTTGAGCAGTTACTTCCAGCACTGTTGGATTTAAAAAGAGGATGTGTTCCTATCCATGCTCCTCCTGTTGAACAACTTTGACATGGCTTTCATGACTCATATACTGAATTTTTCCTTATGTTCACTGCCCAGCATTTCTGTTGTAGACAAGGATATATCACATTCTGTTGTGTTTTTTTCCTCCCTGTAGATTTACTACAACCTTTCTTCTGACAATTCCCCTCGGTTTATGTTGTACAAACCTTGAGAACAACTTTATAAGCATGGAAGAAACTGAGGCCCATTTCTTGTGACATGGTTGCAGACGCTGTTTTTTAGGACGACACCTGTGAACCCCCAGTATGTACCACCTACTTTTCCTGATCCACCGACGGATCAGGGCAAGAGACATGCTGCAGTATTGCAACACTTCATTTCGCACGGTATGTGTAGAATATTCTGGAATCACCTTGTTGTGCTATTTCCAGTCTAGCTGAAGACAAGTGCGGAAATCACCCAAGATGCCCGAGGCACCAAGGTGTGCCCAGAGGTGCTTGTGACGCTGCTGTGGGAGCAGCACGGGCACGCTGCCCCGTTTGAGCGCTGCAGCCCCGCTCTCTCCGCTTCCCTCACCTCCTCCCCACGTCCAAAGGCGCGCCCGCCCTGCCCCGTCCCTGTGCTGCCTCAGCCCTTCCCGCCGGGCGGGCGNTCCTCTTCAGAGGGCTGTTGTGGCCGCCCCGTTCCGTGCCGGCGCGGTTCGCCGCAGCCCCAGCTGCGGAGGTGTCTGTGAGGGGACCCCAGGCGCGCCACGCGCTCCCTCACGGAGAGCAAAGGCCGCGGGCGGGCGGGAAGCCCCGGGCTCACCTGCGGGAGCGCCCCCCGCCTGGCTCCTCCCCGGCCCGGCCCGGCCGCGGAGCCCCCTCCCCCGCTGGAGGGGGCGGGCAGTGCGCGCTCGGCTCCGGCGGCGAGGGCGGCTGGCGGGGCGGCGGAGAGAGCGGCGCGGAGTTGGCGGGGATCCCCCTGCGAGCGAGAGGAGGCTCGGGACGGGTGAGGAGAACGGGGACGGGCGGTCTGGGAGCTGAGGGGGGCACCGCGTCGTCCGCTTTTCCAAGCTGCGATGGTCAGGACCGGATCGGAGCGCGGCGGGCACGGGAGCCGTCGCCGTGCGGTGCCGCAAGCGTTGCAGCCCGTGGCTGTGGCTCCCGGCGCCGAGGCGCCCTGGGTCGCTGCTTTCCTCAGCTCCATTAAACACACGCCTTTCCGAAGGCCGAGGGCGCCGGGCCCTCCCGGGCGTGAGGCGAGAGCACGGTGGCTCTCCCCGCACGACCGGCGAGTGACGCGCGGGGAGCTGGCGGAACGCCGGCTGTGTCGGGCAGCCCTTCCCCCGGGCGCTCCTCGGGGCTGCGCTGGCGAGCGGAGCGGGGCCGCCCCGGGGCGGGCGAGCTCGGCGGCCGAGCGGAGAGAGCGCTGCCGGGAGAACAGACTCCCGGAGTCCTTCGTTTTCTCTGTGGCTGTCAGGTGCGGGGGTTCTCCCCCCCAGCGGGGCCGGCCGCGGCTGCCCCGGAGCTGCGGTGCCGCAGCTGGAGGTGCTGCTGCCGGCCTTGGGTTCCAGGTGGGCGGGCGGGGCCCGGAGCCCCCGCGAGGCGCCCAGACCCCCTGCTCGCACACATTCCTCCGGGGATTCCTGGCATTCCTGCGAAGAGGGCACTCTTGACTTCTTCATCTCCCTTCTATTCCGCGAATTAGCGTGGTGTTTTGCGAAAGGGTGTGTCCGCGTTGTGTGTGTTCTTTTTCATGGGAAAAGTTTAGAATGGCAGTTCTGGCATTAGTTCTTCTTCCAATTATCTTTGCATCTGATCTAATTTATATCCTTCCAATTTGATGACAACTTTATGGGGAGATCAGTGCTGCGATAAAACTGTTGTGGTGAGTTTGCGTTAGATTTGCAGTTGACAGAACATTTGTTGCAGCTTTTATCTTTCCCTTTTTTTTTAGCATGCAGATATTTTAAAAAAACTATTGCAGTGCAAATTGAATGATTATCAGAATAGAAATAGTGGAAACCTCTTGTTGAAATTTGTTCAATCTGTGCTGTGTTTATCTTGTGTGGACTTCTAGAAGTGAATCCTGGAGGTGAATCAGTAATCCCCGAAGTGTATCCTGACTTTTGGTACTCCTATGGGAGCTTGATAGATTCAGTGTCTGACGCCTATGCTGACAACTGTCACATGTCTTGTAGTGAGGAATCTCTTTATAACTTGTTTTAACTGATCTTTAAAACTTCTATAAAAAGATCATTAAAATGGCAAAACCAAGATACTGTTTACTTTCTAAGGGTGCTTTGTAAGAACTTGTTTGACTAGCAATTATATTTTCTAGAAGTGTCATAGTCGCTGAATTGTCTTGGGTTTTTTTCTCATGTTAGACCCAGGAGAAATCTGCTTATGCTCACACTGTGTTCTGAACCAGCTGTGGTTACTGATGATTAATACAAAAGTGTAACCAGTTACTTTTTTTTTTTTAATAATTAGTTTGAACTTGGGTCTTTTATTTTGGAAAAAGATAATAAATTGAAATGAAAACTTTCATACGGTATTGAAGCCTTTGATTAACAGTGAAGTAAGCATTATATTTTAGAAGTTTGTCATGTTATGGAAGGCAATTAAACTGCTTTTTATTTTATGTTATTAATTTTGAGACATGGCTACACTTTTAAAAATGAAAGCTCTGTCAAATAGGAAAGCAATGCTTCTAGTTTTTTGTTAAAATTCTCTTAGGATACTAAGATAATCTTTCACATAATAGAAGAAGGTTGTTTATAGCAGACAGTTGGTTGTTTAATATTCATGTTTTTTAAAAAATAATCTGAGATAAAAAATGCAGTGCTTCAAATGAAGTATCTTCTAAAGGGACTGATATTTTTACATGTATGTGTTTACAGCATAGAGGTGTTTCTGAAATATATTAGTCATAGGAAAAGCATTCCTAGTTGGTTTACATTCACCTTGAATTGCTACTGACATTAACTGTTTCTAAAATGCAAATACACACTACAAAGATAACTAATGTTATGACAGGACTAAAAAGGCCTTATGTTGGTAACCCCTTTGATTACTGTATTTGTGGTGATATTTCCAGGAGCCTGTCTATTCCATGATTGTATCACACAACTGCTTGAGATGTTTTATTTTATTCTCATTATTTGACTTGGTTACATTTGCTTTTAAATCTAATGAATCTAGACTGCTTAGGCTGCCTGAATTGCCTCCAAGCAAACCAGCTTATTTTAATTTCTGTTAATTGCATTAATAGATCTCACTGTCATTACTAAAATGTCTGAGAATGCACTTAGGCTCCCCTGGCAGAGTTTTTATGGGAGATGTGAATTTTAATATTCTGCAGAAATAGTCTATGGTATGTCCTTTATAAGGAATTTTACCTCAATAAAAGGATGACAAAGTTGCAGAAAAGAATTGGTAACAGTTCCTTCTTCTGTTGTACATTGTGTAATAGGAAGTTGGTCTTTCTGGGAGTATTGGTGAAACTGGTTTATCTGGGTTCTGCAGTGTCATCTGAAATGTGCAGGTGAAATGACATGACCTCAAATGTGAGTTTTTCAATCTTCTATCATGCATCAATGCAAGATGAACATATGTGCTATGAGTTTGTTCAGCCTGGATCATGGTAGGCAGATTGTTATTAACAAATAGTTACTGAAGTATTTTGAGGCTAAATAATTCTGCAGATGTAAAAATTTAAATAAAAGTAGACCATCACAGTTTCATTCTATAGTCTGCTTTTTTACCATTCCTGCTTTTTGAAGTCATAGTGATGATGATGCCATTATTATTAGAGCCTTTTTACTATGGAGGTAACCTGAAATCTGTGTATTAATACCAAGCACACAGCCCTGATTATGCAAGACAGCATTCAGCCCATGGCAGCATCTGCCTATGTTGATAGAAAAGAACTGGTAAGAATCTGGTCAAGATCACTGGTACTAATAGATTTCTGAGAAAAGGCAATGAACACTAAAATAATGGGGCATTTTCTTCACTTCTGCACCCTCTCTGCTACTGTGAATGGTATCAGAAATGTATTAGCTACCTACTGCTCATGTGTTAAGATAAAGCAGGCTTAAGACATTTTTCTCCTATCTGTTTGTTTTTTGTTTTTTGGTTTTTTAGGGGTAGGAGAGGTTATCTTTTATCTGATCAGTTCAGTGATACCATTCCGAGGCAGGCTTTGCAAAGAATTACATCCTTACAATATTGAGATTAACAAATATTTTGAATGGCCAGGATGAGATGAAGGTGTTAGAACTTCTCTGGTTTTATTGTTAGGTCTCAACAAATTGTGTACAGAGGAAGGTAATAGGTAGTACAGACTTGACACATCCTGAACTTAAGTTTGATAATTCTCTTTTTAATGCATCTTGAATGATGTGTTGTAAGGATGTGCAAAAACACAATAAATAGGTTGTTCTTGCTATTTCTGTTCTTAATTGGCAGAAGAATGGAGAATCCACTCACTGATAATGCTACCTTACCAGGTTATTATGTAAGGGAAGATGTTTCACTTGTCTGTGGAGTGTTTATTCCAGGCATGTTTGTCTGGAAACATGAATACATTTCAGAAACTGCTTTAACCTTGACTCTGAATGGTGTTAAATCAAAATGGAAATATTTTTCAGTATAGCCAAGCATGAAAATTTAATCTTAAACCCTCAAAAATTAACATGTTAAGAATGCATGTTCTCAAGATTTAGTGGAGTGGTAGTCATGGAGTCGCCACTGTTTGGGATTAGAGCTCACTGTATTTTTTCTGATCATGTACCATCACTGCCAACAGAGCTGGCAGCCTCCTTGGAGGATTTTATCCAAATGTAGGCTTATAACCTTCAATTTATGTGAAATAAAGTACATAACCAGACATTTTAGGTATATAGTTTTATTTTACCAAGAATCTAAGTTTTTAGCCAAATTAAATGTTTTAATTTCTCTTGGTCCATCTTTTGTATTTATGAGTTTGATTAGCCAAGCTGACAGCATGAGATTTAAAATTAATAATTTTTCACATTCTTCTTGGTTTTGGTAAAAGCAGTGAGCAATGAGGAATAAATGTGATTGGAGAAATGTCTCAGAAGGCACTTAGACTGCAAAAACCCACCCGGGAGATTGGTAAGACTGGAAGATGCTTCAGTGATTACCACAGTGGCCCCTTTCTGTGAGGGTCCCCAGGCATGCCCAGAGTCATGACCATTCAGATATGACTCTCAGCAGTTGGCACATGAACGTGAACTCCAGGCATTCACAGCAGTTCAATGATACTTTAGTTGCATATGCATTGCATGCACCATTTAAAAGTAGCTAAAATGTGGACATGGAAAGGAAATACTAAATACAGTGTGCAAAGGAGATGTGTTGTCTAGGCTGCCCATGCTTACATAGTCAGACTGACATATGTTTATGTGTTTCTGTGAGTGTATATGTAAACTCTCATACAGACTTGCAGAAGCCTGGTAAGTAATTACCAGCCCTTAGGAATGTTTCAACCCTATTTTGAATTCTGTTGGAAGATATCTCTAAGAACTGTTGGAGTTTACTAGAACAAGAGATGTATTTCATGTACATGAAGGTATGCAAAAGGTGGTAGTCATTTGCATTCTGCCTCAACATAAGCATAGTGCAGAAGTAAGATAAAATTTAAGCTTTTATGTAGAGATGGGATAGTGTTTTCAGTGAGTAAATCAGGCTCAGTATATTTGGTTGACCTTGTTGAAATTGGTTGGGGTATGCCTTAATACTTTTATTTGCACACCATTAGCTGTTATATACAGGGATCAAATGTTCAGCAGTAGCAGCCTTTATTTACAAGAACAATTGGCATGTAATGATACATTATAATTCCACAAACACTTCAAGCTTCATAAAGAAGCAGCCCTACGTCTCTCATTTCCCCAGTAATTATGCTATTCCAGCGTGAAGGTGAGAAATGTGGGAGCTTAGGGGAGCTGGTTAAACCTGTGCTCGCAGGGCCTGCACCAGGTCACTTTGGCTGCATAGGCTTTGTAAGCCTTTCTAAATGATTCAGTCCAGCTCACCATGAAGCTCCTCTCCTCTGTGGAATTTTCTAACCTCCCTCTTCTATACTCAGCTTATGTCTCTCAGACAGTGTGATGATATCATCTTGTCTGGTGGGGCCTGGGCTCAGGGCCTGCAGTTCTGACTGCATATTTAAATTTGAAAATGCATGGCTGAGTTAGTTGAAAGAAACTAGATGGGTATGAAGCCAAGTGTTTAAAGAATACAATGTAATTAAGACAAAGTTTAACAGTAGAAAAATGGGAGGCATAACTAGCTTGAATACACATGAAGCTGTGGTCTTATGTTGGCTGTGTAAATATGACTCCTACAGCCTACTTTATATGTAGTTTTTGTGCTTAAATGCTTCCATCTCCATCGAGATTAACCCTTCTTGTGTGTCTTTATATAGGTGAGACCTTGGTCTTTGTGAGCAGCTGTACTCATAGTTCATGATTAATTTTGTTCAGGAATAAGTTACGCATGTATAATCAAGGTCATGCAAGTTGCATCTGTTGGGTTGCTGTAAAAATAGTTCCTGTAGACAAGATTACAGTTTTTGCATGGGAATAATGAGAAGAAGGTCCACTGAAATGTCACACTTAAAGTGAAGGAAAAATATTTAGTGTATAGGAACCTTTTATAGTTTAATTATGTTAGATACTTTTGTAAATAAATATATTCCTGAAGCACTTTAAGAATTCTTAACAAAGATTGCCCTAGCTGTGTCCATTCCTTTGAGAGGGGCTTTCTAAGAGACTCTTAACAAACTTGAGATTTTTTGCTCAAGCCTCTAAACATATGAACAGGATACTCTCTTCTATTTAAACAATTATGATATCATTGGGATGTACTAAGATAATTTCCTTTGGAACAAAATACAGTTTCTAACACTGACAATTGGAGGAAAATGTAATGAAACAGCAGAGAATCTCTGATGGAGTAAGTGTAATCATGTCAGATGTTTGGATGCAAACCAGCTATTGTATTTGAAATCACAAACCTTTTAGAATTTGTGAGTATCCTCGTGTCTCTCAGCCTTCTTTTCTGTCAATACGTAACAGGTAGGAACATTAAGAATTTGATAAAGTAGAAGGGAGTATATCTAATAACATTTCCTCTTAGTGACTTCATTACTTTTTTTTCTTGTTTTTAACCTCTTTTGCAAGTTTTTAAGAAAGAAGAGGGCAAATAGAGTATTGTTTGTATATAATCAGCTCTGAAATAAGTATTTATAAAGTCTTGTTGTTTGCTTGCTTTTTGTATTTGAAGTTTGTAAATATTAATTGCAGTGCAGTAGTGTCAGATACTCACAAGATAACCCCAGTAATTGGATCCTGTTAGTGGCAAAACCCAACTTGTTTAGGAGCTTTATCTGAGCCTGTGTGGGAGATGAAAGAGTAGCATGGCACAAATACACTCAGGCAGGTGTGTGTGCCCACACTGAGCTTGTACCACAGTAACCATGAATAAACAGGTGCAGCTCCCCATCTCCCTCCAATGACTTAACTACTGTCACAGTCTGCAGGACCTTGGACTGCTCACTACAGATCACATGAAGTAGTTTCTTGGAACTGTATTTCAGATACAAGTTGACTTCTGTTTTAGTATACTTTTAATGTGTTTGATTTTGTTTCTGACTGACTTTTGTGTTTATGATTTGGGAAAATCTGGAAGTATTCCTTCAGTAAAGAAAAAGAGAGCTCTAAAATAATGATACAAAGTATGTAATGCAGTGGTAATAGTTTAGAATATTACATGAGAAATTTAGAAGTTTCTTAGCGTTTTCATCATAAAATTAAAACTTTGCATTCAGTAAGTGAAGTTATCATGTGTTGTTTCCTCTGGGGATAAACAGTGTAAAATTATGACTACGTGAATTCATACATAGCAGATAAAGAAAATTGGAAATACGTATTATGTCATCGTTTTCAATAAAACTCTGAAAATGTTTGAGACCCGAGTGTCTGCCAAAATGTGTTGTTACTGACTTACAGCCACTGAAGCAGATTTTCATTTGGAAAAAAAAAACCCAACCCACCAACAAATAAGCCATCAAAACCTGCTAGTTGTCACATGGCTCAAGCATTTGGCTCATCTGTCACATACTTTCATAGGACTAACAAGATGTTTTACATTTCAAACACTTGAGACTTCCTCATACACAATATTTTTCAGCCAGAGGGAGTATGAACCCAGCTGTAAGCAAGTGAAGAGTATCTTTTGCTCTAAGTGCTTTTAATTGTTGCTTCTACTGACAGTCTTTATTAAATTCAGCCTCTTCCTCTCATTGAAAAGGTGGCTACTAATATTCTGTTTCATTTGCTATCTGAATAAGGTTGTTTAATACTTGGTTGGAACTGAAACTGAAATTCTCCTTTCTAAGGCAGCAAACCAAAAGATCATCCACTTTGCTCTACTGCATTTTGGGAGAAATTGATAAAATAATATCTATAATGCATATTATCAAAGCATGGCTGTTGGCTTTCACTAACATTTCACTAATTAATATTATTTGGAATTTTCATCCTGCAGGAAGTTCTAACTTGTCATCTATAGGATGCCATCTGAAATCAGAAAAGAGAGTGGTATTTTTAACAGGATAAAAATTAATGCAATTAATTCAGAAATGTTTAAATACTTCCTATAAAAAGGTGTTTCTCTGGGTCATTGTTCCTGGCTGGACTTCATTTTTCATTATACACCCAAAGCTAAATGACTCCCATATTTAATCACAGCTTGGTCAAAGGAGAAAAAAACGAACTCATGTTGCATTTATGGGAGGCACAGAGGTGCATGGCTTCTCTTGGGGGCTGGAATTGCTGCTCTCTGAGGGAGGCCTGCATGGCCCACTTGCAGTGTGGGTGTGTGGTCCTCCAGCATTTGCTTTTGTGCACGGGCACTGTGCACAGCTTGGGCTGGCAGTGGCTGTGACTCTCACTGCAGGGTTGGATATACAGCCCTGGCAGCACAGTGGGATGCAGCAGCTCAAACCTGCCCCGTTCCTCTTTGCACTGCACCAGTTCCTAATGCAGGTGCATGGCAGGTCTGGAGCTAAGGTGGTGCATGGCATCTGGTGCTAAGTGCATTTAGGTGGAGTGTTTTTGGAAAAGCATAATTTGCTGACTTTTTAGGAAATGTGTAAGGCTAATTCTGCCTACAGTGATAGGTCAGCCCTGTCTTGGATGCTGAAGAGATGCCTTGGTTTGGTCTTGTGTCTGTGTAATACCAAGCATAAGTCCTTGCAGTCTATAGCTCTGGCTTAAAAATACTGTGTGGCTTGGTTTCACAGGCACTCCTGATTGTTTTCAAGCATAGAATTTGTCACAGTATATTTCCTTCCAACAATTAGGAAGAAGAGGTGGGACATGAAGCTTTTGGGCTGGTTTAAAAAGTGGTTTGTTTTTTATTTAATTTATGGAAATTTTAAGTGAGTCTTTGATGCTGACATCAGAAATGCCGACACCAATAATAAAATAAATCTGAGTAGATTTTTTTCCTCACTGATGCCTGCACATATAGAATGACGCAATATATTGTAGAAAATCCATTGTTATACACCTTTTGAAGTTTTGAATTTTGACCACTAAACAGGCAGTAGCAGTTTATAGACAGTGCTGGGGAAAAACAAAAGGTGACAGTTTCATTGTATATTGTAACTATCATAATTTTTTTTCTGATAACTGGGGAGTAAATGCCAAATGTGCTATAAATATAGTTTTCTAGACCAAAAAAATTAAAGTAGGAAAAAATGTTAAATGGGAATAAGGAATCTGTTGGAAAGATGGCAGACTTGTTTCATATGTCTTTCTTTTGCTGGATATTGTCAATTTGCTTTTAATTGAGTTTTACTGTCTTTTTGTACAGCCCCACATCTAGAATTCTAAAATTGCACTTTTCTCCCTTCTGCTAAATGTAAGCAGTAGATCAAATAAACTTACCCTACTCCAGAGCTATCTTCCACATGGACTAAAAGGGACAGCAACCCAGGCCCATTTTTCTTTGGCAGAAGCAAATTGTAGGTAGGATTGACAATTATGAAGTTACCCCTCACACTTGCAAGGCATGTTTTGAGAATATTTTCCATCAAGTGTAAAAACATTATAGATTTGGTCTTTCCATGAATTATCCTGCTTCCTTCATAATATGTAAGTTTTCCTTCCTCTTCTCTTGTAAAGTTGTTTCCTGTCCTTTTTCCATAACACTGTCATTTATTATTGACCTAACACCCGCTTTCTGTGATGTTGCTGATACTTTCTGAATAGTCAGCTGCACAGAGAATCCATTATTTAGCTTGGAGAGCAAGCTCAGTGTTATGTAAGGCTGAAGAAAAAATTTTATAGTTCCTTCCTGTCATTTTCCTCTGCGTGTGAAATATCTGAAATAAACATCCACAGACTGTTACATCCCACTTTTTCAAAGCAGACACTGATTAAATAATGTTGGCTGTGAGGATGTTTCTTTTTTAAATGGTAATAAAATTTGGAAATAAATTACATGGAAACAAATATAATCTATAATTTAGCCTGAAATAGTTTAAAATTTTCAGAATTCTTAAAGTTCTCTCCTCCAAAGAGGAGATAACAAAGTATGCCCTCATGTTCCTTTAATGAAAAGTCTTCAGGTAATCCAGTCTTAGGAGACCCAGGATTGTGATATTGGGTGTGGGGGAGTTGCTGTTTCTTGACATTAAGGGCAAGGGAGGAGTCCTAGTGCCGTAAGAGAGGCCAGATCTCTTTTGTTCCCCCATGTTCCCTCACCAGATATATGCAAAAGGAGCATACATGTAATGTCAGGCAATACCTTTGAAGGATGTGTGGCTCCTTCAGGAAGCCAGGGAACATATCCTTTGGTGGGACAGTGTGTCCCTCCATGCTGGTCACCATCTCTGCCTGGACTGTGTATCCTGGCAGCCCTGTCTGTCTGTCTGTCCGTCCAGGGCAGCTGCTTGGCTCACAGGCTGCAGCACAAGGTGGGACGTGCTTTGTAATGAGGGTGTGTGGGCAGGATACAGGAGAGCAAGCTTCTTCTGCAGAGAAGCTTGGCATTTAACAGGATTGGGAAAGAAATTTTTCTGAATAAAATCTGTCTTGTAGATTTGGCTAAAGGAGAACTGAAATGGATGGTGGAGACATTTCCATGCCTTTGTGATGCTGTAATGTTAAGAAGGGAAGAGACATGTCTGGCACAGGAGTATGTTTCCCAAAGGCACTCTTTTCTGCTCATGTTATCAGGGAGAGCAGCCAGAGTTCCACGACAGAGGTTTTCTGTTTTGTAAGGCAGGTGTCACATAGCTCCTGTTAGCTAGCTATAAAATAGCTGTTAAAGGAAATATTTTAAAGGAAATAAGAAAAAAGTTTTTGACCTGTTAAACCTTCAGTGTTTGTCTTCTGTGGTTCTTTGTAGAGTATGATATCACCACTAAACAACAAACAGCTACAGAAGAACGTGCAGAGTATTGGATTTTCAGATATGAAAGTGTCGGCTGACAAGTTCTCTTTATAAACAAAAATGTCATAGTTTCTATTTTTGGCAAAAAGAAATTGTTCAGAAAAATGAGACCGTTTCTGCGTGATGATGAAATGTGGGACTTCCATACCCACTGAAGTTAGTATTTAAAATCAGTGTTTAAACACCTCTATGAAGTCTTATTTTAGGAAGAAATCTCAAAACTGAAAAGCTTGAGCAGCTTTGAGTGCCAGTTTTATTTATTTGTTCACAGATGTTTTTAAAGGTTGCTATCCCTTACAATGAAGTTAAAACACAAATTCAGTTTGAAATTTTCTGCTCACCTCAAGCAGTACAAGGCTATATTGCTGACAAAATAGATGACCCCATAATTCTGTGGTACTTTACTTGCTGACCTGATATATCGCAAGATGCTGATGACTGTGTCCTTGACTACATTACCTGTTTTAGCAAGTAGAATATTTTCAAAAGAAAAAAAATTATTAAAGTAGTCTTTTCTTATGTTCTGATTAGTTTGTATGTGATATTGTAATGACACTTGCTTCAAGACAGGAGATAGGAACTGGTTTTATAATAGAATGGAGTCTCCCACCTATTTGAAACTTTATAATAGAGTCACTGCTTCTATTTTCTGAAAATTGTATTTTTAAACTCTGAAATAGCAAATATAATTACTAGCAAGGCTGTTGTTTAAAATTTAAGGAATTGCTTTGTTTGAAAGCCTGGAATTAGGATTAATATCAATCTCTATTTTTAAAAAAAGCTTCTTTATATTTTTAAGTAACTACAAGTATGTAACAAGGAGCTGCACAAACAGGGAAATTGCCTTCCCAGCTGGCATTTAAATATCTAACCTCTTTTCATAAGCTGAAGAGTAAACAGACTGTTTTGTCATAACATTTGAGGGCAGCCTTACAGAAGATTAAAACCGGGCAGTTGTAGCTGTCAGAGCCCCCAGCTGTCAGCTCCTGCACTGGATCAGATGTCAGGATTTCAGTTGGGCACAGCATGGAGCACAAGGCTGATTTCATTTACCCGAGTATGCCAATCTGCAGTTTGTCATGGCTGAGGTATGTACTCAGCCAGCAGAGTTTTCAGATGTTCTAATTTTTGACATGGTGACATCTGTCAGAGGAGAGGGGAAGACAGATGGGAGAGGAACAGCTTCAGTCCTCTTATCCTTCTCTGTTGCTGTAACCCTGCCAGAGCCTGAGATGTGACTACAATGTGTGTGCAGGAGAATGACTGTAACTGTAATTAATCAATTAACATAGTTTCAGGATTTCCTCAGAAAGGCTGTGTATGATGAAAGCCAGTAATGCTTTTTCTTTAATTTAAAAATGCTTACAAAATTGCAAAACCACTTTATTGCATATTGTAAAACAACTATTTGATATTATGTAGTTCATGTGAGTATTTTCCAATGCAGCTTGACATCCTATAAAATAGAAATTCTATGTAAAGCCTTCAAATATTTGGATTGCATGGACATCTGTCTTGTATTTTTGATGTAATGGGAATTTACAAATGTAATCCTTTTTTTACAGTTCCAGAAAGATAAAATGTGTTAATTTTTTTTGTTTAGCTCTTTTATTTCTACAAGGTTTTATCCTTTTGTACAGTAAAATTAAAGAGTTTTATTAGTAAATGTATGTGAAGAAGACAAATGCACATGCTTCTATATGGTTTCGGAGACAAATTAAACATATTAATTTAAGGTATATAATTAACCTAAATATTCTTTCCCCTATATAGTAGGGCAGTTGGTGTTTTGTGGTTATTTTTGAGGGGATGGGGGTTGTTTGGGGTTTTTTTTCTGGTTATTTAATATTTTTAGTAACTTTGCAGCATGTTTGAAAGCACTGCTTTTGCAATCACCCCAAACAGACATATAGTAATGTATTGCTTATGTGTCCCTCATGCTGATTGATGTAAATCCTTTTTATTTTTTGGCTTTTAGGTTTATTTTTATTGACTCCTTTTCATATTTTTAGTTGTTACTATTATTGGTAAATCCAGATAAATGTTACTCTTTTTAGAGGTCTGCTAATACAGCTTGAAGGTGTAGTATAAAATTTCATATACTCCTTAGTTTGTTTCAGTGGTATTTCTAATCTGGCTGGGATTGCTGAGTGGAGAGCTTTTTGTAAAGATGTTCACATACTCATCCTCTACACGTGAGTGCTACCAACTATGTCTAAATCAGGGGTTTCTCTCAAACATGCAAATGTGCCATATGAGACTTCAGATTACAAGCTTGCTGCTGAGGAGGAGATGAGTTGGTTTTTAGAGAGGAAGAGGTTTTTGAGGGGAGCTTTCCTGCTAGGAGGAGTAATTGGATGGAAATTAGTATACTGTGAATATTGAGCCAAATTTTTTCATTGGCTGTCAGGAAAAAATGAGAACTCTGCTCTGACTAGAATATCTGAGGGAGGTGGTTCATGCTGAGATAGACAGGAGAGTGAAACTGGCTGCAGAGGGTTGTTTTTCCATGAGACATCCTGTTGTTTTGGTTTCCTCTTGCTGATTACCATCGCTTACTGATTGTGGGTTTGTCAGGCCTCAGCGATGACTCAACTCCCCTGCTCAGTTCAAAAGTTTATTCCCTCCAGGTTTTGTATCAAGTCTCACAGTCTTGTGTTCCATTCTTTTATGGACACAGCTCATACTGTCACTGCACTGCTTCTGCCTTTAGACAGTTGGCTTTTAATCTGCAACAGACAGTAAAGTGAATCTGCCTGCAAACTCAGCTGTTAGAGAAGGAAAGAATGGCATTTAACATTAAAAACACAGGTAGGGTTGAATTTATTGTTTTCTAGATTGAAAGTTTTGGCACATATAGGCTGGAGTTAGCATTCCCATTGGATCTGAAAAAGGCACTGTCAGCCTTGGAAATACTAGCAGTATTTTTCCTTTTTTGTTGCTCAGCAAAGTCATCTTGTTTTAAAATAGCAACTGGAGTTTTTGGAAACAAGCTTACATTTGGGAGATTGTTTAATTAATCTGTAGGAAAGTTTATTTTTAGGAGTGACAATGAGATAATAAATGAAAAAGTTTATTTTCAGATGTCATTAGAAAAAAATATTGAAACCCAAGTACATAAGAAACATAACTCAAAGGAATGAGGATATTTACCTTCCTTGCAGTGCTTTAGTTACCTGAAACTCATAAAATCTAAAATTGCCTGGTTGTATTTTGCTCTCCTGGGCTTATGTTTAAATATTAATATGGCTGGTACAAAATACTGGCTTTAAAGTGATCAGTGTTTCGTGAAGGGTACAGTCTTCAGTAAATATAGTGGAAATACCCAAAAGTCATGCTTTGTTTAAAAAAATTGTACCAGAGTTGCTTATATTTGAAGTAATTTGATTCCAAAGCAACAGGCACCAACTCTGTGAAGGTAACATTCATAGAATAATATAACATTGATCCAGAATGTGTCTGTGACATTTGTCTGTGTATCACAATGTATTCGCTTTGGGCTTCATAGAACTTGGATATTGATTTCCCTGCATATTGCCATTAGTCTTCATAGTCGCACTGAATGGTGGAATAAAGTAATTAATGCAATAATCTAACTTACTTAAAATAGTGACAATTTTGTAATTTTTCTCCTGTTCAGATATAATCCTCTGTTAGACATGGAGCCATATTTTGCTGGTTTCAAGCATATGCAGCAAGACTATGAAGTCACTCTTGAACTTGCAAGTGAAGAGACTCAAAAAACTAAAAATATGCAAAATTCTAGGATGGGGTCTTATGGTGTCAGCATTAGAGTCCAAGGAATCGATGGACATCCTTACATAGTACTGAACAATACAGAAGGATGCATGCCAGAAAATCCTCCTCCTCCTGGAAAAGAACAGCAGGTCATTCCTCAGACTGTAAACAAACCAGCCACAGACTCCAATACTGCTTTTAAGTTGGAGGACAAAATCAGTGAACATACAACATTTGCTGGAACACAGCACATGCAGCCCTCTGTGCCTAAAAAACTGAAGATAACCAATGTGAATGAAAAGGAAAGTGGAATGCTAGATTTTAAAGATGAAACTATTAAATCCTCAAATTTGTTGAATTTTCAAAGAAATCCTGAACTTTTGCAGCCTTACGATCCTGAAAAAAATAACTTGAACTTGGATAATTACCAGCCTTCTGTGTGCAGTAAATCTAAGTCGTTTGCAGATGAAAAAACTGAAGCAAAGCCTTGGATTTCCTCATCTAAAGTAGTGTCCCTACAGAAAACAAATACGTACCTTGCAGAGCCAGCCAAACCAAATTCAAAAAAAATACATCTGAACAGGTCAGTAGAAGATCCAAATAAGCAGCTGCAGGATTGTCCCAGCAGCATGATCAGCCCCAGTGACCTGTGTGTTTCAGAGTCATTTTCACCCCCAGGAGGATCCCCCTGTGTTAGTCCCACTGCTTATCCCGAGACAAAGAAACCTAGACCAGATGTTCTTCCCTTCCGCAGGCAAGATTCAACTGGGCCAGTACTGAATGATTCCCGAAGATCCTCGTCCTCATCAGCTACTCCCACTTCTGCAAATTCCTTATACAGGTTTCTGCTGGATGACCAAGAATACGCCATCTACGCAGACAATGTTAACCGGCATGAAAACAGGAGATACATCCCATTCCTGCCGGGAACCGGTCGTGATATTGACACTGGTTCACTTCCAGGAGTGGATCAACTCATTGAAAAGTTTGATAAGAAAGTTGATGCCCACAGAAGAGGCAGGTCAGGAAAAAGGAACAGGATTCATCCAGATGATCGTAAAAGATCAAGAAGTGTTGATAGTGCCTTATCATTAGGACTTGATATAAATTCAGGTTATTTAGGTGAATTAAGTAAAACCTTGGGTAAGTCAACTGAACACTTGCTGAGACCATCTAAAGTTTGCCTTCACAAGCAGTTACCTAGAGATCAAAAGTCAGCTTCCAAAGAGACAAAGATTTCTGCTCGAAGTATTGGAAAACTGCAAATGCCCAATAAAGACACCCAGAGCAGCAGTTTCAGCTCTTTGCAACACCATAAACAGAATGGAACAGACACAGAGAGCTTGAGGGGTAGGTCAGCTACACTCCCAGGACAGAGTAAGAGAGAGGAAGTTAAAACAGTAACTTCTACTTTGTTGTTGCCAAACCGAATTACAATTACACCTGAATCAGGAGCCAAGAAGATTTCTGGAAAAACATGTTCATCTGTCCCTAATATACAGGTAATTTTGAATTTATTCTTTAAGCTGTCCTTTGCACTCTAGCATACAAAGGCTGCCATATTGTTAATTGTGTATTTTTCTGGTCTTCATTAGAACAAACTCCCATCATACAATACTTCCAAATGAGATTGTTCTGGAGAAATGTAAACATAATTTTTTTCATTGTTATAAGCACAGAAAACCTGATTTGTAAAACAACTGATTTTTGTATGGTAAAGGAAGATGGTGAGGCAAAACAGATTCTTGTAAATGATATAAAGATTCTTAAGCATAGATGCACAAAGTAGAATATAAAAAGATATATAGGCAATATCGTTGTTCTCTTTTTTCTTTTGGTGTGGAGTATGGTGTCTTATTGCAGTAACAAAACTCCAGTGGATCTTTCAGAACTTCAGGTCCATAGTACATAAAAGTTTTCCTTAATAGGATAGAATGGAGAAGTCCAATTATACTGTTTGTAATTGCAACTCTCACAGGATTGTTATCTTTTGACATTTTATCTTTATCTTTTAGGCAACTCCTGATCTCTTAAAAGGCCAGCAAGATCTTGCACAGCAAACAAATGAAGAGACTGCTAAGCAGATACTTTACAATTACCTTAAGGAAGGGTCAGTAAACATACTTAACTTTTGGGTAGGAGGCTGTATTTTCTCAATATTAGTCTTCTATTACATTTGAAATATGAAATAGTGAAGTGAAAGCTATAATTAAATGAAATACCTCTTTCACAATTCTCTGCTGTGTCCTCTAAGGCATTATCTGATCTCAAAATACCCTGGCTATCAGGACTTACATAAGATATTGAACAAGATATGATTAAATGCACTTGAAACTTCTGAATCAGAATATGGTTTGTCTTTTAAATACATTATGTGTCAAACTTTATATAATATATAGGTTACTGGGGAATTCAACTAGTACCTCATGGAAGTTTAAGCCTTTGGGTTTTTCAAACAAGAACAACCAAGTGTTACTTCCTAAGGTTTGACAGAAGTCCTTTTGTTGCTGTGCTTTTAATACTTTGTGCATCTGTAACTCTTGTTATTTTCTAGTGACAGCTTAATGAAAAGTAAATAAAGGTTAAATTAATTAAAAATACATGATACATTTAAATTTATTTTCTTTCCAATATAGAAGATCCTGGGACCTGTTCAAGTGTTATTTTTTGGTGTAGTAGTCAGGACTTCTAAAGCCTAGAACTAACTACTTCTTATTTCAATATGTCTGAGTAATATACATGCTGAATATCTGTCTTTCCACGACCACACAATTTTACAGAATAGATTTGCACTTCAAGAGTTCAGTGGTCTTTTTTGTTTGTTTGGCTTTTTAGAAAACATTTGGAATACAAATTTTTAACTCTTCTCTTTAAAGATTTTAGTAAATCATAGTCAAGATAATTTCTGATTTGATTGTATTATTTTAGGTTTTTTTGTGGAGATTTTTATTAGTTTGGACAGTCAGAATTTGATTTGATGTTAACAAAATAGCAACTTTGATCATATCTTTGCTTATTTGTACTGTTTGTTTTAGAAGTCCTGATAACGACGACGCAACAAAGAGGAAAGTGAACTTGGTTTTTGAGAAAATTCAGACTTTAAAGTCAAGAGCTGCTGGAAAGACTCAAGTAAAGAATTTTTAATTTGCTTTGGCTTGTTTCAAAATGGTGCAGTATTCAGTCACGACCTTAAGAATTTGAATCCCCTTACTGACTTTTACTAGGCTCTTCATGTAGTCCTTCAGGAATACAGTTTAATTTTTATGGCATGAAAAGGATAAAATGCTTATTGTTTATTATTTTATCCTTGGGTATAATTAGTAAAAATGAAATTTCCTTTTTCTTCATATTCTTCTTAGTCTAAATATACTTGTGCTTTTCCAGAAGATTTTAAGTGTAGTTGCTCACAGCACAGTTAACCTTTTGAAGAAATCTCTTAGTATTTGAGAAGGAGTTTGGAGCAATGAATAAAAATGTTAGGCACATTCACATAAAATTACTTGGGTAAAGATAAAATTTATCTGCAGAGATAAATGTTAATCTTTTCACTGCAGTGAGACAGACAGAATGAGAGACTCGTCTAGCTTTTGTTATTAAGGACAGCATTATTTATTTACAAAATATATCCTAGGAAATTACCTGAGAAAGGTATTTAGAAACCTGTCTTAACATATGGGTATGCTTTCCTTTTATGTCCATTTTGCATAATTAGTGATATCTCAGTAAAACTGGCCCAAAGTTCACATGATTTGATTCATATGTTGCCTAATTTGAATTTTTCTTTATGTTTGTATATTTTCTGCTTTATTGTCGACATGCCTTGAGCAGTTGCCAAGCACTTTTATGAAAACCAAATCATGATTTCTTTGAAAATTTTAGCTTGACCTGACCTGCATGAAAAATACCTGATGAGCTCAGGCAGTTGATGCTATGCTTTGTTAGTCTTGCTTGTAGCTTTGCTTAGATTAAAAAAATAAGCTATTCTCAAAGAACATCTTGGCTTTGTGGGAATAAATGTCTCTGTTTAATTGTAGGTTTCGGATTCTTCGGCTGAAATCAAAGCATTGGTGGAACAGAAAGCAGACCTTGAAAGGAAAGTGGAAGAGTTAGAGAAAAAACTGGAACTGGAAATTAGGGTACAGCATTTTACTGTTATAAAGCTTCTGATTTTTTCAAATACACTTTTTAAAATATGTGACAACTGATCCTCCAGATGAATCCCTTTTCCTTCATATTCTTCTTAATCCAGACATACCTGTGTTTTTTCAGAAGACTTTTTGTTTAAAGGGTGGTTGGTCATAGTATTGTTACCCTTTGTAACAAATATGTTCTTAGTATTTTAGAAGGAGTTTGGAGCAGTGAATAAGTGTTAACCACATGCACAAAGCACTTCTTGGGTATCTGCTGAGAAAAATGTTAATCTGTTGATTGCAGCAAGACAGACATGGACTGACAGACAAACTCTATTAATCATGTAGCTTCTGTCTATTATTTTGCTTAACTTTTGGTGTACAAAATTCAGAATCAGCAAAATTCCAAAGAGGAGAGAGATGCTACACGAGCAAGTCTGAAAGATCTTCAGTTGAAGCTTGATCAAAGTGTATGTGAAAAGGAAGCCTTAAAAAAGCAGCTGGAAGAAAACGAGAAGGAACTCAGGCAAAACCTGGAGGAGTGAGTTAATTCTAGCAAAGTTATCATTGAAATTTGTACCTTTTCTTAAACCATTTAGATTAAAAGTACCTGTGTCTCCAGAATATGTTGATGGAACCAGACAAGTGACATTTGTTACTGTAGGAAATGTTTCTACCATTTAAAAGAGTCATGCCTTTAGAATAACTGGAAAGAAGAGAAAGATTGCTGAATTTATTATCTTCCTCTTAGTGCAAATTGCATTTAATATTTCACGGTCAAAATATATAGTTTGAGTCTTTGAAATGTAGAAACATTTGAATGACTAGAATACCAGGTCTGAAATAAAATAAAACTCCCCACTTAAATACCTAGCTAGCAGTTTTCTCGTTTTTACCCTGACATTTCA
>VWYI01024295.1:2098-121096 GCA_013399455.1 Anthoscopus minutus | reverse complement strand
ACATTGAACAAATTGGAGATTACCAAGATCTGCTACTTAAGCATTCAAACCTGAAGCAAACCAACTGAGGTTTACTCTCACACTTTTGACACCTTTGCTAAACAAAGCAGCAGGACAGAAAAATTGCCACAATCACACTCCTCAACTAAACTTCCTCATGTTTCTTTCAGAAACAATACCTTCCCCCTACCACCAAGACATCCAGAAGAGGGAGACACAGCATTTGCTTCCCCAAACTTTTCTTCTGATCAAGTTTTTATTGCTTGATCTAGGCAGCATGAAGTGTTTTAATGATCGTTTTTTAATACTAAGAAAAACAACTCTGCTGTACATTTCCATCACATACACTTCTCATTTTCTTAAGCAATCCAAGAAATCAGGACTCAGATCTGTGAGTCTCAAAACACAGAGTTTGCTAAAGAAATGGCCAAAACTGTGAAACTAATTAGAAATCTACAATTAGAATTCAAAATGGCTTCAATATTCCTATTAGAAATTACTTTTTCATTCCCCAAAGGGAACATGGGGATCAATCCAAATTAGGGTAGGGGAAAGGGCAAGGACAAGGAAAGAAAAGCCTAGCTTTAAGGGATTTCCCTCCTACACTGTGATCACATTTTTATATCTAAAATTATTTCAAAAGATATCATTAATACATGGCATCAATTGTAGGCTGGTTACCAGCACTAATACTAACACTGATCAAGCTGCAGCCAGTTGTAAGCTACAGGCAAGTTTTGTTGCCAGAACAACCCCTGTCCAGATCTCCACCTTCTGCAAGCTAAGCAAAACTAAACCCAACCCAAGTCAAGCTGCTCCTTTAAAATTTAATGCCTTCAACAAGCTAAATCTGCACAAAATTAGGAGGGGTAAGACCACCAAAACCACATCTGAATTTAGAAGACTGTGGTCTGTTGCTTTCACTCTGATTTGCACAAGTGGCTTTGGCCCCAGAGAGTGTAAATCGTGCAGTAGTGTGTAGTATAGATACTTTAATACATAAAACATAAGAACATTCCTTCTGTTCGACTTCTTAAAACCTCAGCAATGCTTTACAGAAGCAGAAAACTCCACAAGCTGTATTCAAACATCTTTCAACCTTGCAAGCCCCAGGACACCTTAGAGCAGAGTCAGTTTCAAGACAAGATCAAGAATTCTTCACTCTGTGTACATCCACAGAAAAGTATTCATATAGACATAATCTAGATACCAAATTAAGGAATAGCTTTTGAGTTCACACAGATTATAATTATAATAGAGGTCATGAATTCCCTAAAACAGATTGCAGAAACAGAACACAGCAGCTCTTCAAATTTGTTTTTCCCCAGAAAAAGTAACCTTTTACTCCTTTGTACTCTTTCTAGATACACACATCTCAGAAATTCTGACACACTTTCAATGATCAGAAAATCAGAGATCCTAAAATTCTGACAGAATATCAGTAAATCCAACACATGCAGCAACTGAAAACATTTATGTGGTGTTATCCCATTCTTCCCACAAGCCTGTTATTTAAACAGATACTGAGTGCTGCTAATGCTTTTCACAGATCACTTTGCACAGCACAACTTTGTCAGTTTGACATTGCATTTCACACAACATAGCAGAGGAATTTAATATTACTGAATTTTTTATAAAGTAAAAGATATCATCAAAATTTATACACTATTAAACAAACTAACTTTGAAAAGACTGTTTTCTCCACTAATTTAAAAGGGCCATCTCGGGCATTAGAATAGCAGAAGAGTTAACACTGGACTGTTATTACAAGCATATGATTAAAAGCAGAGTTAGGAAAAGAGAACCTGGTGGTTTAGAAAGAGCAGATAGCATAGAAAACAGAATACCCATTTTTCCCAAAGTGTGACAAGACTGCAATAAGCACTATACTATGTTTATGCTGACAAAAAAAAAAAAATCACCCCTCTCCAAACTCCAGATAATCCTTCTTTAAGAATGCCTCAAGACAGCATAGTATTACAGCCAAGATGGTACTTTTCTGGTGCTTGTATATTCTCAATGGAATTTTTTCTAAAAGAAATATCTTTATTTCATATTTGACAAAGACAAGGGTATTCCAGTATATTAAACTGAGAACAGTGATCAGAGACACTAGCACAGGCACACAACACTACCTTATTTCCCTGTGCTCTTACAATAATTAAATGTTTAAGTTTCCAGGCTATTCTTCCAAGGAAATGAAATTCCTATTCTTGTTTTCATGGAATGCATCTACCAACAAAAGTGCTTAAAGAGAGCTGACTGTAGATTGTGGTAATAGATTTGTCACTGTCCATCTAAGGAAGACAGTTTCAGAAAGAACTCCATAAAGCAGACTAAGTTTCATGCACATATTAAACTATTTCCTATATCACACAAGTACAAGTGTGATGCACACAAACTACTTCATACAACTCACAACCTAAAACTACAGATGTATTTCAACACTAATTCATTCTGCATGTGGAAAGAAAAGACTTGGTCTGTTCAAAGTCATGCCTCTTAATTTCTTAATGAATCTATTATACTAAAATCTTAAATAGACATAGAAAAAGTATTGGATTTAATAAATTACAGAAGCCTAGTTATAAGTGATGCCTGAAATCAGCACATGCCTCCTTTTTGCCTAATTACAAGGCAAAGTCTTTACAAGCATTCTTTATACCCTGTAAATAAAATGTAACAACTAAACACAGTCTTCCTCCAACACAGTAACAGTCTAGAGACTCAACTACACAGAAGTACCCCAGTTCAGCTGGAAAGGGGGATGGAAATCAAAAACGCATGCAACAAGGTGTCCAGTGAGAAAGTGCAAAATTATGTCCAAGATACCTTACTCATTTCTGAAACAGATTTAACTCAGGTAATACTTGTAATCAAAATGTCAGCTTCTTAGATACATGTTGCATTAATACTCAAGACTAGTAACTTATTTTGACTGTTCCGTTTCTATTAAAAATATTTCATTTTAAAAAGGATTTAGGGGACTCATTAGTTGTGTTTTGATTTTTTAATAACTCAAGGAACAACCAGTTTCAACTATGAAAAAACAGACATATATTTTGTACACAGAATTTATTTGCTTAATAAACAACAATAACACCCTTTACTCCCATCAAAATTTGGGGCAGTAATAGATAGGGCTCTTTCTCCCTATGCATTTTCATGGTCATTAAAAAACCTGGGAAAGAGGTTTAAGCTGCTCCCTCAGCAAATATGTTCTTAAAGAAAACAGATCTCAAGAACTAGTCATCTTCACAAAACCAGATTTTTGGTAGTGGTGGTTTTTGTTATTGTAGATTTTAGTAGTTAATGACAGAACATGTGTCTTCTGAAGTTCCTCATATGGGCTCATCCTAATCTCTGGACCATTACTGGGAAAACATCCAGCTGCTGATGAAAATTTTTAAACATTTTGCCAGAACTTTTGTGCTGTCTTAAGAGATGGGCTGAGACAGCATTTATGATTTGCAATGGCCATTGAACATTTGAAAAGCTTCTGATCTACTTGTATCACTATGTCTAACACAACACATACACTAAGAAAAAGAATTTTAGAACCCGCACCTTACTGGGTATTTTTTTAAGTACATCAAGAACCTTCACAGTTGTTTTATTTTTTTATTTGGAAAAACTTCTGATTTGTCAGAAGAGCTTGGAAGGTAGACTTGCTCCAAGTGACAATTGAGTAATGTTTGCCCTTCAAAAAACGAGGGCTACATTGAGAATCTGGAAGCACTTATCCTGGATTTTCTCCTTTGTGCAGTAAAATCTCTTGGCCCAGCACATTAGTGAGAATAGAACCAACAGTGACACTCAAAAGCAGGCTTTTAAAGAGGATCTTTACTCTTTGTAAGCTCAAATTGCACCTTGTCTGCATTCCCAAATCAAATGCAATAGAACCGACAAAGATGAGGAGAAATAAAAAGACCACAGTTATGCCTTGGGGAATAAAGAGAGAAATCTTTTTCTATAGGTGGTTTAAGCCTATTCATGTAGATCCAGTGTCTTGGAAAGAATCACTGCTATTCAGGCAAGGAGATACTGCTGATTCAAAGACTCTTTCCAGACCCTCGAAGGATGAAATTACCCAAGAGCTGAGCTAATCTAACAGCTTGCTGCCACCCAAAGAAGCAGCTATGTTTCTCACCACTAGTGATGGTAAGCAGACTCACTAAGATCCATAGGTGTCCAAAGACATTGCAAGTGACAGAATGAGGGAGGGAAGACATAAAAAGGCATTGCCCCTTTTGGCAGTGGTAAGGTGCAATAAAGCTCACACTTTGTTGTCAAACTGTGTCCCTTCAAGGACACAGCAGTACCTAGCTAGATCAGCTGCCAGGTCCATGAAAATGCAAGGTAAAGTCACAGGAGAAAACCACCAAAGCCAAATGGTTAGAACTGTACCATACTAAACAGTACACTGCTGTGTGTGTTGCTGTTTCTCTTCCCCTTCCCTACATAGAAAAAAAGAAGAAAAAGCCACTCCACCCAAAGCAACACAGTGGATATTATCCTCAGATTTTCCATAATCTAGCAGCAAGATACTCACATGTACACTTCAATTATAGATGCTGTAGCTATAACTATGTCCCTGCTAGAGTCAATGCTTTCAGTTGTGTGGCCCACTCAACAATAACAATGCAAATAGTAGCTGCAAACACTCACTCATGTCCAGTCAGCACTGGACAGAACAACACTGGAACTGCCTCTTAAGCAAGGAAGGCAGGCACAAATCCATCAAAATGTGCTTGAGGACTGCTCCAGTGACTCAGATGCATTGACTGTCATTTAGTAACCTGCCTGACAATCCAGAAAGTAAAGAGTTTTAAGAAAGAACCTAAAAGTGGACACACACACAAGGTAATCTCCTTCCTGTATCTAATGCTTATAAACTGTCTCTAAATCTGCAGTACAGATTTTTTCTTGTTAAATCAGTGAAATAGGCAGTGATCCTCAATGAAGTTTAACAAAAGAGTACCTGCAAGACTTAAGCAAAAAATAAGAGTAGTAAGAAATGCCATTTAATAAACCCTCACGTATACGAGAATATTCTATAAACTGTGGAGGACACCATGTCTTTCACAGAATCATGGGTGTTGAAGTGCTGCTACAAATCAGATTGAACTCTAGAGTTTCACAAGCAAAACACTTCTGTTTACTGGACAGTGTAAAAAGGTGGACTAGCAATGTCAGCAGTACCACTTAATTTATCTGTACCTTGACAACTTATGCTGATCCCCAAGTTGCTTCAGCATTCTATGATTACTAAATGAAGAATTTACTCACCATAGTTATTCAGATGTGTAAGGGTGAATAATCAAGTTCTAGCTCTACTTAGAAAAGTCATTATCCAAAAAGCTTCACTGCAACACAGATCAATGCAGATTACCAGCCTAAAAAAAGGGCAACATACTTACATTCCAAAACTTGTACTTTGTTGTTAATATCTCTAGCAACAGCATGAAGCCCATATAAGGCTCTTTAGTACAAACTTCCTAAAGCTGTAAGAAACCTAAACCAACAGATTTACCACCCAACAGATATCAATAAAGTTACTTTCACCAACGGGAACCTATTAAGGAACTTCCTACCTCCCTCTGGGAAACTCAAGCATGAGCAAAGCATCGCTTCAACCTCAGAATCCTAGTCATGCAGCTGGCTTCCTAGTTCATCAACTTTCATGTTCCTTCCCTTCCCCAAGTAACCAGTTCTCATCAGTTTTTAGCTAGTAATAAAGAAAAATAAGGATGTAGGTTGCAGAAGAGTAACAAGCAATAACAAAATGGCAGTCAAAAATTTTGTACTAAAAGTTAACTGGTAATAAAGCTATCAGTCTTCAGCAAAATTCCAAATCTCATCCTCCCCACCTGAAGAAACCATCGAAAAGAACAAGCCATTTAATTGCCCTTAAGCAGTAACTAGCTTAAAACAATACTAGGCACAGAAGTTTGTGAAATACTGTTATCACCCCTCCTGATCCACAAAGATGACACACACGGGACAGCTGATTTGCCCAGACTCAGGAGCATCCACATAACAACTAGGACAATCCATATAAAAACTGATACTTCCAGCAAGCAAAAGGTTTGACCAAAACAGCTAAAGTCTCAAACAGATATTAATTCTCTTTGTCAAAAACACAGAAGTTTTTCCTGTATTCATCAGTTCTCACCATGCGATCACACAAGATGGAGTCCCATTTTCTAAGGAAGCTCATGAAGAGGTGGAGGAAATCTGATCATAAGCTTGCACAGCAGTTAGTAGTTCTGAGTATGGTACTGAACTATTTACTGGCACTGATAGGTAATTAATGACAGGAGGTAAATTTCATTTCTCATCTTTCTGTGTGTCTACTATAAAACACTTTGTTCCACTAGGATGGATAGCAGAAGTTTAGGATCTCTCCTGAACTTGTTTTAAAGGTGATAATAAACTGTGTACTTCAGCAGATTTCTCCACAAGTCAATGCACGTCAATTATCCCACAAGATCTGCAGTATCTGGCAACAGCTGTGAGGTTAGCTCATAAGACCATGTGACATTACATGTCAAAGTACAGCTTAGTGGCATCTCTATACTATCAGTACGTTTCAGGGTGACCACTGACAACCAATATGGCCCTGTGTTTAGTTAAATTCAATTTGCAGACCAAAACCTAGATAAAGATAAACTTGTTAGTCAGAAAGGAACAGAATAAAAGCAAAAAAGGCACTTAGGGGAGTTAGATGTCACAATGAGCTTCATTTGATTCAAAGTCTGTGTTCCCAGCTGATCAATCTAACCTGTAATTTAAAGTTATGCTTGTGTCCCAGCTGGCTCTTTAGTGACACTTCTCAAGTCTGTGAGAAAACCCTTTCCTACTCTGCTAGAGGACAAATTATGTTACTTAAGCCTCTCTAAGCACTTGACAATGCAAAAGCAGCAAGGCAAAAGCTGTGCAGCTTCCCAACATGCTAAATGAAGGCAATTTTGCAGGGCAGCACCTCAGTAAGTCTGCACTGATAACATTGCTTCCCAAAGATGTTCTGAATTATATAAGACAATCCCAGACCTAATCTTTACAGAAGTGCACAGCTGGGCTTATAACAGCCATAAGGAGGCAACATTAATTGGAGATGTAGTTAAGTCCCTTGAGAAAAAAACAGCTTCATTTATACAGAAGACAGGATGAATAAAACCTTCCAAAGACTGATAAAGGGTGATGAAATGTGTATTCACAGAAATTAAAAGCTCACCTTATTTTTCTTTCCAAACCACTGTTTTCAACAGAAGGCAATGAGCACTGTGCTGCTGTTTCTCCTGTGCATGGACATGTATGATAAGACTCTCAACAGAAGAAGCACTACACCACAACCACCCCTGTAGGAAGAACAAGTGTTTGCCACTGGCTAAGTCACATCATTCATATCCTGATAACAAAACACAAAAACACTGTAGTAATTACCATAATATAAAAAAATGAAAGAGAAAATAGGGTACATAACACACTCTCACAAAATGTAGAATTCAGCAGTTAGGTGCTTCTTCTAAGTAGTCTATGACTAAACTGGGTGAAATTGAGATTTACAAATAACAGGAACTCATTAAGCACCAGGTACTATTGTCATAGTGCACATGGTTCAAGCAATTAAATCAAATCAGCTTAAACTCAGGACCTTGCCTTCTGCTATTTAGGCATGCATACTTTTGCAGCTGGAAGGGTTAGCATTACATACCAAAGTCAGCAAAAATGGCTCAGCCATTTCCAAGAACAGTGGGGTTTTTTTAAAGTACTTTTTTTTCTAGCCACTTGGAAGCACTAGTATTTTCATGCTTTCCACCAAAGAGCAGATATTTGGCAATGGGTCACTGAGAGTAAGAATATGCTTTCCACACAAGTACCCCTTCCAAATACAGCTATGTCACAGATCTGGGGGGGAAGAAAAAGCTTGCACTTAGTCAATGAATTTTTGCTAGTCATTGCATTTAGTTTTTCTTCCCAAAAACTTGATCTGTGCTTAGCATACACAAATAATTTTAAGTTCCTATCCCACTGCTACAAGGCACATACAACATTCCCACAAGATGAATGAGCATACTTCAGCCAGTGCTATGGCAACACAGCAGGACTTGTTGCAGTCATCTCTCTGATGCTAAAGAAACTAGAAAGGCCATCTTTATTTTTCTTAATACCATCCTAATCATACCCAAATAGCCAGACTCAAACATCAGGGATGCAGGAACTGAACTAGAAGACCTTGCAAATACAGAAGGAGAGAAGACTAAGACCTTTTAACAGGGGAAGGAAAATAATGGGCAAAACCAATGGAGTAAGACTGAGCTCAAATAAAAAGCTATGGGGCAGCAGCAAGAAGCATATTTAAGATGCAAAAAGTAATGGCGCAACAGAATGAGTGTGGTACATGATTAGATAAGCATCCTGAGCTGTAGACAAAAAGAATGAATGCAGCAAAGGAAGAAACAGCATGCAATTGTCCAACTACAGACTACTTTTTCTTTTACCTAAATCACAGCAGTCATATTTTTTAGCTTCTGCATATTGAACCCCTGCAAAATGAAGGACATTCTTCTAACAAAATTTATATAATGCACAGGCTTTCCTATAACATTATGGTTTAACCTACATGGAAAAAAAAAGGACTACAGAAGATTGCACAGAACAGTAGACATAGCCTTGATAAAAATACCCTGCATTTGAGTCCTCTATTAAAGGCATGCTGTTCTTTCATTTGAAACATCAAATCAAGGGTTTAGATGTGTCATGTTTATGATATGTTCATGATTAAAAAAACTGTATTTCTGCAAAAAAGAAATTTCAGATTACAAGTAAAATATACAGACAGAGTCAAAACCAAAGAAAATAACATACCCATTGAAAAGTACAATTTGACTCTCTGAGGCATACACTTTAAAAAAAACACACCAGATGAAAGCTATGGTGTCAAAATACAGTCCTCAAGCTCCTTCTTGCTTTGAATAACAACATTTCATAAGCTCAGGTCAAAGATCTACACTAACCTCTTAGAAAACCTGAACAAAAAGAAATGCTGTATTTGTGGAAAAATAGTTTGTGAAGGATTTATGACTACTATAATAATTGTAAGCGTAACTGTATTTTGTACAAAATCTCCTACAATATCTGTAGAATAACAATACATTGGATATAATTTCAGAAGTAGTAGAGAGATGGGGAGTAAGCAGTTTCAATTACTGTTGATCTTGTTTTCACAGCCCTTACTTAGCAATAATTTTCAGGACACCTAAAATAAAGTTAGAAAACCCCAGCTAGAAATGGAAGACAGGTATGTAAGAAAAGGTCCTTCCTAACAGAAACAGCAATGCAAAGAAAGGTAACACAAACTACTAATGCAAGATGGCAATCTCAAATCTGAGCTTGAAAATACAATCTGAACTCCATCAACTTCCCTTCCAATTTGTGAAGTGAGCCTAATAGATGACTAATAGACACTAATCACCTTTTTGGCTTCACCATATATGTGGCATCAATAAATTATCTACAACACAACAGTACTTTACTGTGAATTCGTAAGTGACCAACATAGGCTTTGTTGTAACTGACTACTCTATGCCATTGCAAACCTTCAAAAAGAACTTAAGCCTTCCATATCAACAATGCTAGAAGCTCCCTACAATGAGGAACTCCATTATCATTCAAAGTTTCTTGCCAGAATAACAACCATAAAATAACCACTGGAACTCACTAACTTATCCAAGACTTGCAAAAGGTACCTTTCTTGTTTGGGCTGATGAAACTGCATCTTAAAAATCACAATTTCATAGGTTTAAAGAGAAGAATATATTTTACTTTCATTGTTATAAGTATCTTTATTTGGTAACATCTCTAAACCAAAACTCCAATGAGCTCAGGGTAGCCATAATAGATAGATTTTCTCCAGCTGTTTCACAGGACTTCCAATTACTTTTTGTTACACCCACCTATCCACAATGGTCACTACCTCTTACTTAACCACTAATATACTAAGAACACTTTAAAAAATACAAAACTGCATATAGGAAGTGCTTATTCAGCAGCTATATGGAAAGCACAGGAGAATTTAATCGCCCTTCCTATATCCAGAACTGCTGAAGTTTTTCAATCTGGCTTTTTTGAAGCCAATTAAGACCACATGCCTACCTTCAGATTCTACCTTAACATCCAGATTTTTAATATTAGTTCAACTCATTTTCCTGTAAGTGTCTTCATCTCTCCTGTGGCACAGCAAGAAAAGCACAAGTTTTCATTGCTCCAGTTTTGGCCTGTGCTGGTATCTAAAGATATGGACAGAGATGAAGACTTCTATCAGACACTGATCCCATGGCATTTCACATTCTTTATTACTGCTGGCAGTCTAACAAAAGCCAGGTATTAAGTAGAGACAAGAAGGGTTAACTCAATTGACATTTCCAAACAATTTCATACTAGCTTGAAAAAGTTTCAAATTTACTCAATTTATTCAAGTTTACTCACAAATAGTACCTGTGAAGGCAGATCAGAGTTAAGCAGAACTTGCACTCCTAACTTGCATTTTAATGTGAGCTCACCCATGATTAAATCAAAAAATACATTAAGACAGACATTCTCATTAATGGCTTTTAGAAAAAGTGATTAGATACTGCAATTTACCACACTATTAGGCTTTAGAAAACAGCTACTGGAATATATTTCTACTTCCCAATTCTCACAACCTATTCTTTTATACACACATACACATATATATATTATATATATATATATATATATATACACACAAAATCTGAAAATCTCAAAGTTAAGAATAAATACCACCAATTAGAGAAACATAAAATTAAAATATTACTTTTTCATTTTTGCTATGATAGTATTTTTGAGTTCAAATTCCAGTACTATGTTATCATGGAAGAAAAAAAGAAAGAACAATACTACTGTTTCATCAAAATAAATTTGTGAACTAGTATAACTTGCTAATAAAAAAATAAACAGGTAAAAATACTCAGCACAGCATACAAAAATGTAAGACATAGATGTACAATGCCTACACAGGGGTGCAATTGTTTCCTCAATAAATTAAATGCAGTATTTTGATTGTCCTTTGTGAAGTTAAAAATTTCCCAAGCTTATAATGACAATTTCCACATTTAGTTATATTGAATTTGTTTCTCCAACTGCAAGTCTTTAGGAAACTTGATGCACGGCAATAAAGGGACACAGGAAAGTTACATCTTTGAAGAAGACGCAGTTTCCTCATTTCTGTTTTTTTTTTTTAATGTTATGGTTTGACACTGGCTAAATGCCAGGCACCCACAAAAAACTATAAACACATTCTGTTTTGCTGTAGTTGAGCAGAGGAGGGGGAAAGAAAACTTGAAGAGCTCATGGGTTGAGATGAGGATTGGTAAAACAGGCTTAAACAGTATAAAGAAAATTTAGTAACAAAATTAAGAGGATAATGAGACCTAAAACAAACCTTTAGAACACCTTTTTCCTCCTCCAGCCCCTCCTTCCTTCCCACTGACAGCACAGAGACAAAACATGGGCGTCTTTAGTCTGTTTGTTATTTAAAAAAAAAAAAAAAAAAATCTTTCTTCAGTTCGCTTAAGGAAAGGAGTTTGTGTTTTTCCTGCTGCGGGGTCATTCCCACAGGAGACAGTTCCCTGTGAACTCTTCTAGCATGGTTTTAATTTTCACGAGTAGCAGTCCTGCCCAACCTGCTGCACTGTGAGTCCCGCCCACAGGCAAACCACTTCCCCACAACTGTTTTTCGTGGGTCATTAGTTCATGGGGTGTACTCTTTTGAGAATGAGCTGCTCTACTTTGGAAGCAAGGGTACTTTCTCTATCTCTGGAAGTAAGGGTTTTCTCTTTCTGTTTGAGTTCCCTGCTTGATTACAGCTTTTCAGCATCCACTTGCTCCAGCATGAGCATCTTTTCTCACAGGCTGCAAGTGGACCCTACATCACCCCAGGCACTTCATGAATTACAGGGAAACAGTTTTATAGTCCTCACCACATCTCGTAGAAAAATCTCAGCTCTGACATCTGGAGAATCTCCCTTCACCAACCTTAGTGTCTCCATGTTGCTCTTCTCACATGTTCTCACCTTCTCCTTTTCTCTGACTCGGAAGAAAATTGTTACTTGCAGGTTCGTCTGTTCTCAAGTTCTATCAACTGATAAGTTCTTATATGATTTTGTAGTGCTGAAAGGCTGATCCTGTTCAGGCTCCACATCGGGGAACTGCTCATCATGCCCCTCACTGTTGGCCACATGGTCCCTTCCAGCACTGTGCAGGCAGCACCAGCCACCATGGTGCCAGCTCTGTTCTGTGCCTCTCTTCATGGCAGGGTGCCAAAAAGGAGAAGCTGCTGCTGCCCCTGCTCTTTCATCCACAGCACAGCTGGCTAAAAGTGGCCAAGCAAGCCCAGTTTGCTGCAGACCATCCTGAGATAGCCCTGGCTACACAGTCTTTCCTGGCACTGGCCCTGGCTGCACGGTCCTGGCCGCTTGGCCACTTGTGGCACCAGGATGGCCCCCAGCAGCATGGCCCTGGCAGCCGCCTCGTCACTCCTCAGAGAAAAAGAGTGCTCACAGTTTTTTCTCTCCTTAAATATGTCATCACAGAGGCATTACCAACTTCTCTAATGGGGCCAGCCAATATGTCCATCATCAGAGCCTTCAGGGATTGGCTCTGCTGGACACAGTGGAAGTTTTGAGGAGCTTCTCTCTCAGAAGCAGCCCCTGTGGGCTCCTCTGCCCCCACTAAAAGCCAGGCTATATTAAACCAACACAGATGCTTGGTTGGCTGATTGTTGTTTTTTTTAAAGCTCCCAACAGAGAAAAACTACTTGTTGGATCTGGTTTGGGGCACTCAAATACAGATTATGCATTCAACCTTTGAGAGCCCTTCCAAGGCATCATCCTCATCATGCCTTTGGGGCTTCACCAGAGCCAGATGCAGAGGTGACAAACGTCTGAAACAGAGCAGCAGAGCTGCAGCTTTAGTGAATAGAAAGGTAGAGGTGCATTCACCTTCTATCTTCCAGCTACAGCCCTCCCTTTGCTGCCTCAAGACTGCAGCTATGCTCCTATACAAGAGAATCAAGTAGTTCAGGGTATCAAAATTAAGCAATTTTCTTGCAAATTTTGCCCACATCCTCACCAGCTGGGTGAAAAGAGACTAAACAAGTAGAGAAGATACAATATCACTGTACACAGATCCTCTCCAATCAAGCTCACTGCCTTTCCGGGCAAGGTGGACTAGTACACACAGATGAAACAAAGTGTCTACATTCAAAGCTAGCCCTTGTTTTGAAGTGCTCTAAAAGCATATGCACTTAAAGATCTATGGCATTGATGAGTACAGAGGATGCTTAACACTGCATGTCCAACCTGCAATTAAAAAAAGGCAGAAAGATTGGACAATGTCAAGATTTATAAAATCTGCTTCAGCCTTAAGGGGTTGAGCAGATTAACCAAACCATTTAAGAATTCATTCAGAAAAACTGATAACAATGCTTGACAGCACTGAACAGTCAGTTTAGCTATCATGAGGAATTGCTCTGTATGTTTTTATAGGTATTAACTGGAAAGACAATTTTTCTCCGTCATCTTAGGCTGTTGGCAAAGAAAATCTGAACACTGAATCGTGGACTAACAGAAAGCCAGGCTTCAGGAATTTTGGTGTAGGTATGGCAAGTCAGCCCTTCAAACTTTTAGCAGCAGTGGTTTCTTCACCCCTATTAATATAAAGTATGTTTAAATATATCATTATTTGAAAGAAGAATTGCCCTTTAATTACTATATAAAGCAAATTTAAGTAATTTAAAGTTTTTGCACAAGTTTTTGTAGTACTCAGGACAGTGTGAGACTGAGAAGATTCTGCAAAGCAACCCTGTAATTAGAGAAGAACATCATGTACGATGAGCAAAACCATCTACGAGTTTTATGAAACCAGGGGCTGGAAGCCATGCAATAACTGGATCAAACTACAGCCAGTTGAGAGCACAGAGAATCTCTTCATTGCCTAGATGTTTCCAAGGCAATAGTTGACTAACTGGAGAATAAGAAACTTACAACTGCCCTTTGGGTCAAATTCAACAACCTTCACACAGGCAACAAATTCACCATCACATGTAACGGGTAACCATAAAATCATGGCTAAAACACTCACTGTATTCCTGGAGAGGTGTTTCCAAAGGTAATCCAAATATGAGATAAACTAGTCAACCCAGGATTATTGCTATTCAAGAAGGTCAGAAAAAACATTCTCTTCTATGACCATTTGGAAGAGATATTTCCTCATAGACACAAAGCTACTGACTGCTCTGCTCTTTCCAAAGTAGACTTTAAGGTCAGTGAACATGTCTTATTCATGTAATTTGTCACTCTGAAAGTAACACAACAGTAAGTATAAAAACTGCTGAAGAAAAAATTTCAAAAGATATAATATTCTGACTAGAAGTCTAAACAGCCTTCCCCACCTCCAATATGTCTCATCTCAGGAAATCACAAAATCAAATGCTGTATTCCTAGAAATGTTAAAGGAAACACTTGAAAAAGTACTTGGGATCATTTCCAAGTATTTTCCATGCCACTGAAGAGGATGCTAACCATTTTCTTTTAATACTGTGAGTTTCTAAACACAGCTTTTCGAGTTAAAGAAGAGACATGGATTACCACATATAATCAACCAAATAACAGCAAATTTTTTGTCATTCTGTCATTTCATTTAAGAAGTCTATTACTTATTTCTGCTAAGAGCAAGTAAAATCATGACAAAATGACTCTCCCATCTGTAAAAGTCTGAATAGATACATAGTAAAACTTTAAGTCAGATTATACATAAAAATATGACCCACTTAAAAGAAAATCAAAAGCCCCAACACATTAGTGATCTACAAACTTAACAGTAGACACTCAGCTAGATTTCCCTTTAAGGTTATCGAAGCTATAATATTACAAACTTAAAATAGATGTTCAATAATCAGGGACATTCCAATCCATCACATAGTAATTACTTAGATGGACACAGCCTTAACGGTCTCTTGACATTTTAAATAACTCTGCCAATAGCACCTAGTTACTGATACTAAACACATGGTAACTACCTGACCTTTCTCTCTGTTATCTCGTTCTTCCTAAGAATTTAAAATTAATTAGTAGTCTAAGAGGAAACATCATGAGAGGGCAGGGATCAATTTTAGTCCTAACAATACTACTTTGTTTTGAAGTTATAAACGTGGAGATGGACTGTCAAAGACGAGTTACATTTTGGGTGCAAGCTAATAATATTCTTTAGTACTCACCAAAGGGAAAAAAAATCCCCAACAAACTAGGACACCATGTACTATAAAACACGAGAACTGGAGATTATCTCACTGGCTCGGTAAATTGCTTCCAGGCTCCAGCGCTCCCCTCTGCAACTTTGCTGATGTTTAAGTCGCGGTCTCACACCAACACAAAAGCAGAGCTAGGCTTTGAGCTGAGTATCTCCGTGCAACTTCCTCCACAACTCTAAGGTCCCAGAAGCCGCTCCTCCAGCAAAAGCCGCTGGTGTTTACAGCCCCAGGCGCCTGGTCGTGCGCCCACCCCAGCGGGAGCGGAGGGACGGCCGCTCCGCCTGCCGTATCTTTGTTCAGCCCCGCTCACGGGTCAGCAGGCAGGGCTGCTGCTCCTCCTGGTGCGGCTTCACAAAAGCTTTCGGCACGGAGGGGGCCGGCGGATCGCCCCGGCCGTCCCGCTTTGTTTTCCCTCTCGCTCCAGGGGGGCCGGCGGGGACAGGAGTCGGACCTGCGTCTCGCCGCGGGGACCGAGCGTCAGCACCGGGCCGGGCTCCCGGTCAGCGCCACGACGCGGGCAGCGAGGAGAGGTGGGGAAGGAAGGAAAGGGGGGAAAACGCGGCCGGAGCCGGCAGCAAACTCCGCCCCAGCCCGGCGGAGCGGCGGGAGCGCCCCAACCCGGCGGGCCCCGCGCGGGGGCGAAGGCCCCGGCCGAAGCGGGACTACAACGCCTCCCGCCTGCCCTCCCCTCCCGGCTCGCCAGCGCCCGGCCTCGGCCCGCGACCCCGAAAACTTCCCCTCGCCGCGCGGAAATTCCCGAGGGAGGCGGCCGGCGCCAACCGCCGTGCTCACCTGGCGCCGCGAAGTTCCCTGGCGCAGTCTCTGCCCTGCAGGGAGAAGCGAGNGTGGCCGGGGGAGCGCCGCGGCAGCGCCGGCGGGGCCCGGGCGGGGGCGCTGCTCCGCTCCGGCAGAAGTGGCGTCGCGACAGCAGAGAGAGACGCCTCCAGAGCGCCCAGCGCCGCCCCCGGAGCATTATGGGATAGGTCCTCCAGCACCGCCTGGCGGGGTGGGCGGGAGCTGGAGGGGCACGTGACGCAACTGCCCCGCCCCGGCCGGGCACCAATGAGGCTGGGTGGGCGGGGCCAAGGCGGGGCAAGGGTCACGGGCGGGGGCGCCCTCTGGTGGCGGCACAGCGGCCGGGCGCAGCCGAGTGGGGGTGCTCGGTTGATGACGTTATCTACCCGCGACGCGGGGAACACCGAGTGCCAAACCGTTTTTTTTTGTTATTTATTTATTTTAGTAGTAGTAGTAATAGTAGTATTTTAATATAATTATTCAACAGGCACACCGGATAAAGCCCTGTGACCACAAGAGTGTGTGACGGGGCAGCGTGAGTCCAGCCCTGCAGGGAGAGGAAGCAACGCCTGCGGGGCCCCAAGGCGCCGCGAGGTCAGCCGTAGTTCGTGCAGGCTGAGGCCTGTGGCTGCACGGACACTATGACGTCTAATCCTTTTACATTTCTATAACCAGTTATTTTAAAATCGGTTTGCCGTGGTGTCGTGCGTCCTGATTATGGCAGACAGAAAAGCAGTTCAGTGCAGCAGCCGCTTCTGTGCGCTAGCCATGTGACATCTGCATCACAGCACCGCCACACTCTGCGTCTGCTGGAGGCTCCTCCACACAGGCTCAGAGGCAGCGGAGCTGGGAAGCGCCGTGGAGAGCCAAGCTCTCAGCTGAACGAACCTCCAGGGCAACACGCCTGCCATAGCGACAAACGACGGGAAGGGGAAGCAGTTCCCTTAGATACGCAGGTTTGCTTGAGTGTCTCCTTGCGTTCAGAATAAAGTCACAGCTTGAAAAGACTAAAATGTATGTCAGAGTCAGTTTGTCAAGAATTATAATACCTTATTAGTTGCCATCATTGCTGAGAGAGTATTAATTTAGGATCAATTCAGAAGAACTTGAATTAAATAAGAGCAGGCTGTGGGACAGAATGTAAGAGGTACAGGAAGGAAGAAAAAAACTGCGTTAATTGGAAGGCTGCAGGGAAATGTAATAAGAAGTAAGACTACTCCCATAGTTTGGAACACATAGATTTAGAAATGGAGATTAAATGTTTAAGGTAAGTCTGACCTTAAAGTGATTAAGGTTAACAAATTCCTCAAATTCTTCAATGGGATTATATAAATAAAGGAATAAGGTGTTATTAAAGAAACATTGGCATTAAAGAAAGCTTTGTTATAAACGTAAGTTTTGGGTTTTGACTATGCTGAGATCTTGAATGACCCTAGAACTAGACACTGAAGCAATTAGGAAGGGAGCTGTGTGTTTGCCTAGCTGATCACAGGGATAAGGTTCTGTAGCAAGAAGGGCATACTATACACAGCTACTGTATGTTACTCTTTGTTACTGTTGAATCTCTTAATTAAAATGTTCACTAAGACACCTGAGGCTCACAGATGCAGAGAGAGCTTGGAATTCACTGTTTCTGTCACAAGTCAAGAAGATGTTGCTGTCACCCGCTTATACTGCACAGATCATGTTGCACGGAAGAGGCAGGCAAGCTGAAGAGAAAAATCTGTATGAGAGAGGAATGCAAAGAGAAGCAATCATCACCTCTGGTGTGCTGTCTTTACTTTCATTTGATCCTCTGATTGTCTATCTTACATCCATCCCAGCACTGGCCTTTATGGCTACTCACATAACTTCAAGAAATGTATTAACAGTCAAGTGGCTTTGGCCCTCTCTTGTGGGAATCAGGGACACTCTCTCACTCACCTTTTGAGATGGACATATGTCCCGGTTTTTGAGACAGTTATCTGTCAGGGAAGGCAGAAAAAAAATTGTAAGCCCCCACCCTCTCCCTCCAAATTATTATATCTCGAAAACACAGAGTTCTCAGGCAGAGATATGGGAATAGGAATAACAGTTCTTTACTAATATATATATATATATATTAAGGTAAACCAACAACAATAACTACAGTATTAGCAACGGAACAGAACAGAGATCCCGTCTCGGTTGAGATGGGAAAAAACATGGAGGAGAGGTGGTGCCTCACAAACCCCTCAGCTGGCACTCAGTCCCGGAGCTTCTGCAGGCTCTGAGGAAGACACCTCGCTGGAATGGCAGGGATGAGCGGAGAGTCCCGGGCCGGTGGAGGAGATGGATCAGCAGCTCCGCGGTGGCAGCTGGGGCTGCAGCACGTCCGGCAGGACAGGGGAGCGGAGGCCACAAACGGAGAGGAAGAAGCAGAAGCAGAAGAAGCAGCCGCTCTGTCTGGATGATGGCAAAAAAACCTCCTCTCCCAGCAGAAACAGCTCCGAGAGTGTCTGTGTTGCCCTCCCAGAAGGACCCAAAACCAAAAAAACCTGCTCCCCTCCCCACTCCCCCCGGGGGCCCAGCCGACCCTTTTGTCTTTTAAAGTACCGATGATGTACCAGCCATCAAGGCTTTCTCTTTCAGCTAAATGGGAAAAATTCTAATAGCTAAGAAACGAAAAAAAAACATGTAACCCCCAACAACATGTTATATACTCTGTTTATGATGGGGGGACGGATGGACATCTGTGCCTTCCCTCCTGTCAGCTCTGGCAAGTATGTCTTTAGTTTTCCTGTGTGTACATGAAGTTCCAGCCTGCAGAGGTTTCCAGTCCAATCAGGACTGAAGGACAGTCCTGTCCCGTTGGATGTCTCTGCTCCCAGAACCAGTCTGTCAAGGATGAGCAGTCGTACAGTTCTGCCAAAATTGAGCATGAGATATATAACTCCTTCTGTGAGCCCTGTGCCTGCTGAAAGGGAGACTGAGGAGTTTAGCTTTGGTAAAGCGGTATAGAAAAAGGGGGTAATTAACTCTGATTTTCTACTAATCTCAGCAAACTCTATGATATAGGCACTCTTATAAATTTACTGGTCATTCATACAATCATTAGTATTTTTCTCAAAGATCAAGACAGGAGAATGATTTGACATGAAGGGATAGCTGAAATATCATTAGGAATTGAGATGAAGATGGCAGGAATACAAGTATTAGTTGGGGCAAAGTTGATAGGAATGGATACTGAAATTGTTAACATTTCTGGATTAGTGGATGTGCTGTCAGCCAGTTTTGCTGAAGGGAGAATCATATATTCAAAATCTAAAGATCTGCGGGCCAATCTTGTGATTTTTGATGTTTGATAATTTTGTTTTCATGCTTTACAGTGCAAAAAACTTAACGTCTTTAGTCTGTTTTAATAGGTTCTAAATTCTTCAGCTTCTTCAATTGTTCTTCAGCTGACTGATGGCAGAGGTTGTTCTTAGCTGAGGTGGACACCACACCAATAAATCCTTTGCACGTGAAGGATAGGACTAGTAGAGGCAGTTACTATTGCCTATTGTCTTTTCTAGGTAGGTATGAGTAGAGCTGTTTCTTCATTTTCCATCTAGATCCAGAATGTTCTGCTGAAGGACCAGGAGTAAACCTCAGGCTGTCGGAAACACAATTTTTAGCAGTACTTTGGAGGCCCTTTGTGCATGCCCTGTGTTTTGTTTGGAAGATTTACTCTGCTCACATTTTCAGAGCTTCCCAGTATCTGTGAGAGCTGGAAACTTCCCTGAAGGAGAGCCTCTCACTGGCTTGTTTCTCTCAGGATGGCAGCATGGTATGGAAGCACAAGCAAAGCCATGTTCATGGCACAGCTCTGAGTATGATCAGAAGCCAGATGTGCCTGAGGAAAACTGGAACACATGCAGGGAGAACAGTGTGAATGAGGGCATGGTCATTTGGAGAGGGGAGCAACAGGGAGGTGATACTAGAAATAATAGTGGTAAAAGGCTGAGGGGGAGAGAGAGAGAGGATGGCAGAACTGACTGAGAGATTTTGATCATGATATGGTAGAGCAAAGGAAGGGAGGTGATGCTTCAGTAGGGATGAGTCAATCATGGGACTCCTGGAGGACAAAATGGTAGCTATCCATGAGAACAGAAACTAGAATTGTCACGGAGCACAGAGGGGAAGATGGAGACAACTGCTTATTTGTGCTATGAATTTAAATTCTTAGCTTGGAAGTGTTCTGTGCCTTCCTACACCATTTGCCATTAACACAACATTGCAATGATGGCACAGTTAAGTGACTTTACTATTACTACATTTTTTCAATGTAATGAGCCTGAAATGGTATTTCTGGGATATTGAAGCTGCCAGTACTACTTACTGTCTCTGGAAGAAAGGAAGTGAAAAACCTTTAGCATAGTGGGTTGTTCTTCCTGCTGTGACACTGTTGGGACTTGTTAGTTAAGCCACTGAAATATGCTATGCCCAGGGAACGGAAGAGCTTTTGATAACTTAATACTTTTGCTGTCTAATTTCAGATGCTCATTTAAGTAATAAACGGCTCATCTATTGGGCTCTTGGATTTTGAGCTTTTAAAGACTGTAGATATATGCAAATGTCATTAAAAAGGTGGACTCTGAGAGTTTATTCAGAGCTCATTCACCCTCTGCCCCATGCAGGGTTAGTGATGTATATGATGCTCCTTTACTCAGTCTGTGCTTCAGGATCCCTGGTAATAGACTCTCCTTCCAAAGTCTCCTTCCTAAAGCAGGCCATTTCTCTAGTTTAAAATTTATACTTTTGAAAAGCTTTTGATTCATATCTGTGATCCTTTCTACTGCATCAGAAGCCCATTCATTTATCCCTGCCCACCATGAGCACTGGTAACAGATTGTCCCTTTTCTCTTTGAAACAGATTTTTATTTACTTTTACCATTTTTAATTAATTTTCAATCTCTCTTTTAGGTTAAACAACATTGAAAGGTCTACTAAAATCAAATGTATTGCAAGTGATTTGTCTGCCCTATCCAAGGGGCTTGATATTTTCTTATAAAAGGAAATGAGAGTACTTTGGCAGCAATTGTTTTTGAAAAAATTAGTGTTGGACATTGTCTTCTTCTTAACTTTGATGCAATTAAAAATTGTTAACTTGATCGGTTTTTTGGAAAGTTTTTTTTTTGGGGCTCTGTCTCTTCCTCTTTCCAGTAATAAATTTTTATTATTGTTTAAATTTGAAATTCAGCTTTGTCTTGTGTTTATATATTCTGCAAGAAAACAATTAACTGAAAATAAACTAAGTGATTTAGCTCATTGTTGCAATAATGTGGTGTTCTGAAGTCTCTGTCTTTGGTACTGGCAATCTCATTTCTTTTTAGGGAATTTTTAATTTTGAAATTCTGATATATATATATATATCTTCAAGTAAGTAGGTTGTATGTTTTCTTTGTCAAGATGCATGAAATACTTGGCTGCACAGAGAACATTATTGCAATGATAGAGCTTTTCATTTTTTTCTTGTTTTAAAATGTTTGATTGAGAGACAAGTTTTTTTATTTACATTTTTCATTGTTTAGAAATACAGCAAGATAGTCTCTAAATAAAAGTAAGTGGGATGAGTTAACACAGACTAGTGAGGAATTTCAGACTTCTTTTTAGCCAAAAGGAATATAAAAGTATGGTCTAATGCCTAAAAAAAAATCTTTTTTGAGAATGAAGTCAGTCACAGTATAGACAACTGTTCTATTTCCTTTTTTGCTTCTTTTTTTTTTTTTTCTTGTATTTGTTTTAATGAATCACAGAATATTCTGAGTTGGACGAGACCCACAAGGATCATCTAAGTCCAACTCCTGGCCCTATAAAGGACAAACCCAAGAATCACAAAGGCTAGCAGCCATAGCCATGTTGGAAACAAAGTTATCAAGCCTCTGCTTTGGATTTTTGTTTATTGGTTGTTTGATTGGGTTGTGGGTGGGGCTTTTTTTAGTTGGTTTTTTGTTTTGTTTTTGGTTTTGTTGGGGTTTTTTTGTTTGGTTTTTCTGGTCTTCTAGTTCATTCAAAGATGCTGGTCAGTTGCTGCTGGTTCTACTATTCATATTTGAACTGGCCACATTTGCCATTTAGTGGAGTATATACAATTGTCCCTGTTGGCCTAATCTTTGGCAAAACTGAGTTTCAAAATATAGATGGGATAAGATCAGGTAAAATTTGACAGCATTCATTTCATATTCATAGTATTTCCATATTCAGTATTCACCTGTCAGTTCCTAGGAGTTTCCTGTTCAAATAAAGTATGTTCTAGCTCTGAAGCTGAAGATCTTGGACAAAACCCTAGGATATCAGACTTTATCAGTTCTTTGTGGGTAGCAGCAACCCTTTAGTATAGGATCAGAGGAATTTTGTCTTGGCTGGAATTTTTCTCTTTATGCCAGATTGTTGGTCACACTTTGACTGTGCTCCATGGAGATAGACTGGAATTCTCTGGAATATGTCCCGTTGTAGAAATGAAAGATGCTATTAACAACAGTATTGAATATCTGGAAAGAGAAAAGGCTTCCTGTGTTCAGGGTTCTAAGGAAACAGGATATGAGATAATTTGCCATAATTTATAATATATAGCCATATTTTTTCCTTGGCAAGAAATGAGATAGGTGTTGTCCTGTCATGGAGACACAATTCTTTAATTATCCAAGAGTTTCCAAGAGCTTTTTGCATCCTACTACTGTGCTATGACCAACCACATTTATTCACATAAAATCACATTTATTTTGTCTTAAGACAAAAAATCCTCAGAGCTTTTAACACTACATTGTACATACCTCACAATTTCTAACAAAAATCTGACAGTGTACTCCTTAGCAAAAATAGCCACTGTTCTTTCCTTGTTCCAAATTATTTATTCTAATTTGTGGGATGACCTGTCTAAGCAATTTAGTCAATTGAACTTAAGCTGAACCATATTGCATAATGCTTCTCTTCACCACCCTGAACAGGCTTACACTCAGACTTGGTGTAACAAGAGGTTGACATAGAGATTGTTTAAAGTGTTGGGTGTAAGTACCACCCTTCATCTTAGAAGAACTGTAGGAGATAGCTAAATAAAAGCAAACAAATTAAAGGCACACATGGGCTTGAACTAATTGGATGAAAAGGTTTTGCTCTGGGACTGTGTATGACAGAATGAGAGGAGGATGAGAGTGAATGAACTTAACTGGTGTCATGGCTTAACTCCAGCCAGCAGCCAAGCCCCAGGCAGCTGCACTCCATAGACAGAGGAACTGCTCTTTACTGTGTCCCAGCACTCACGGACATCAAGAAACTTAGAAAATAGTGTTCTTTCCCTGTCTTTTTTTCTTATTTTTGTTTACCTCAAGGAATGAAACATCTTATCTATCAAGAGTTTATGCAATCTGAACCATACTGGAGAACATTATAATACTGCAATCTAGTAGCCTTGTTTCATGTGAATCAATATTGTTGTAGTCACATGAATATCTAAAAGATTTTTATTTTTTAAACAGATGAAAAACGTCCATTAGTTGATTTTTTTTACATTACAGATATGGACAGATTGATTTCTCTGAAATTCCTTATTTTACCTTGAGAAATTAAGAATACTCTTGGGCCTTTGCTGGTTCAGCTATAGAGGAGCTCCTTATGTTTATTTTAAAACACTGAATCTTTAGCAAAGATTTGCATTCTCTAAAGTATTGATTAACTACTCCAGTTCAAAGGTGCTTTGAAATCTTCGACTTCCTTAGTTTTATAGCATGTTGAATCATACAGTGTCCTTTGCCCTTCCTTGAGATTTTCCACCAGATTTCTCAAAGTTTCCTGCACTTGCCACTCCTCCTGTTGAGGAAATCCGTATCCATAACTTTGTGGTTCAGCAATGGCAGTAGCAGGATGAACAGGAGTCTCTGAAATCCAACCTATCATACCATCAAATTGAGGTACAAGAGAAGTTAAAGAACATGATGCAGAACTGTGGCTCTAGAAAATGTCTGTCTTTTCATGCCAAGTGACATTACCTTCCCCTCCTGCCTCATCTGTCCCTCTTCCAAGGGTTTCCATTTTGGGGAAAAAAACCAAAAACAACCACACACAATACAAATAAATCCCAAACTGATGGTTCTTTACCATAATCTGCCGTGAAGTTTGAAACATTGTTTCTGCCCTCTGTTGTGAGATGGTAACCATCCCCAAAATGGAAAAGTAGATAACTAGAGATGGAAAGATCCTCTTGGATTGCTCCACATGAGTCAGTCAAGCTTGTCACAAAGTACCCAGAGAAGGCAGGATACAATCCATGTTCACATTTGGTAATGTTTTTGGTGAGGTGGTGATGTGAAAAAATTATTTTACTTAATTGTTTTGGTTTTGAGATAGTCCATTTCATCTTTTCAGTAAGTCTGAGTCAGGCAAGATGATTCCCTGTGATGATTGCATGGCTCTTCTTCAAAGAAGGCAGAAAACAGAAATGTAATTCAGTGTCTCACAGATGGAAAAAGGAATTGCTCTGAGGCAGCAGCTCTCAGGGGCTGCGAAGCTTCTTGGAGGAATTTCAGGCCATTTCTTCTATTAACTACTTCTAGAGTTGTGTGTGTTTCTTTAAATGCATTCAGAAAATGTCCTGTCCTAAGCATAACGGGCAACAATCCAAGTGACTAAAATAAGAACAAAACTTGGCCATAACTTTAAAAAAAATCATTTCAGGCTTCAGATTATTTGCTGTATAGCTCACATGAATTACATCAGTTGCCAACACCACCGCCATCAGCTTTTCCAAGCAGTCATTTAGTTTTGTACTATTATCAAATACTTTATCTTGACAGGATAATTAGTGATTTACTGCTCCCAAACTGGGCTATGTTATTACTGTCCCTAGACAGTAATCCCCAGCTGATCATGCAGTAGAGTCAGCCAAGAGGTTGCTAGCTGATGGTCCAGTACAAACTGAAGTGCTGTTCTCTATTTAATAAACACATTTGTTCATAGCACCCTCACTAATAAGGGCACCACTAAAAAGAACATCCCTTAATCATATATGATACCTCTGGACTATTTTTAGTGCATACTAAACAATCTTTTTACTCAAAAGAAGAACTAAGCATCCACTTTACTAAAACTACACCCCACTTAATGCACTATGAGAACAGTATGTTCAAAATCGTGTTGAAATTAATTATTTCTGACATTTTCCCCAAAATAACATTCTAATAAGCCTCTGCTTATCTGCAGCTGCTCAGGATGACTTTATGGAAGAAGGCAGCTAGGTGGAGGAGTTGTTAATGTTATGGTGATCACATTTGTGGAGCCACCATGAGGGCTGGACTAGGGGAGGTGTTGGCATTATGCTCTCAGAAGAATTTTGTTGAATTGCTGAGATTACCCACAGGCTATAAAATTAAGGAGAAATATAATTATTTCTTAGGTCCATTTCTCTGGGGTTTTTCTAGGCTGTTTTATTTTGTTCTGTGGTTACATTAAAAATTATTCTTGTCACTTAAGCCAGGATTTTTTGCGATGAAGCTTTTTCCACCTGAAGTTTGCTTGTCCTTTGTGTTTAAAATGCTGAAAGAAAAATTTAGCCAAAATTCAAAGCACTTTCACACCTGTAAATACTAACTAGAAATAGGGAAGTGACCTTCCCAGAAATAATTCTGTGACTTGAGCACCTCCTATCCCCTCTGCTGCAATTTTGGGTGCCAGAGCTGTGTGGCACACTGCATGCTTCATCCCTGTCCCTGCTGCTCTCAGCTCTGCATGGCAGAACACTGAGGCTGCCATAGTATGAACCCATCATCCAGATAAGGCTCATGGGATGCAGAAGACAAATTTTGGGGTAGTGTCTGAAAGGAAAAGCCATAATCTCTTCAACAGACCCAGCAGATATAAAGAGGGACTGAGTTGTAACTATCATATAACGTCTGAAATCAGAAGGGACCTGAGCCATCAAACCCAATTAGCCAGCTATTGAAGGAAAGAACATCTTAATTATGTTCTTGCCCCCACACCTTGCTGCTACCATAGACCTGTTTAGGTGGAGTGACTGCAGGTAAATGCTCTCATTGCCCACAACTCCTTAGTGAGATGTTATCCTCCGTGGTCTGTGTCTTCTTTTTACATTGGATATGTCCTGATGATGGATACACAGGATGGTTGTGTATCCATTTGTTTATCAGACAGAATTCACAGAGTTCTTGTGCTTGGGAGTGACCTCTAAAGGTCATCTGGTCCAACCTCACCTTGGTCAGGAAGGGCCACTTAAAGCCAGTTGCCCAGGACTGTGGCTAGATGGTATTTTGAATATTTTTTGAATATTCCAGATATGGAGACTATAGCCTTTCATGTCTTTGCCCTGATATTCAGAGGGAACCAGTGTTTTAGATTGTGTCTATTGTAACAGATTCTGTCTCTGGGCACCATTGGAAAGAGCCTGGCTCCATCCTCTTTACACCTTTCCTGCAGGTGTTTGTACACACTGATGAGATCCCCTTGAGCTTCCTCTTCTCCAGGCTGGGCAGTCCTAGATCCTTTGGCCTTGCCTCTTATGTGAGGTGCTCCGGTCCCTTCATTGTCTGTGTGATCCTTAGCTAGTCTCTCTCAAATAGCTCAATATCACTCAAATAGCTCAATATCACTCTTGGTAGGGAAGGGTAGGGAACCAGAACTAGACACAGCACTCCAAATGTAGCTCTCCAGTGAAGGATCACATCTCTCAACTGGCTGGCAATGCTTTGCCTAACACCTTCTTTGCAGGAAGACCACTTTGCTGGCTCTTGTTCAACTGGGTGTCCATCAGGACCTTCACAGCCTTTTCTACCAAGCTGCTTTTCAGTAAGTATTAAAAAAAAAAAAAAATTATATCAAATAGAATAGTTCTATAAATTTCCAAATTTCCAGAAGAGCTAAGTAGATCCTATTAATGCCATCTTCCCAGGTTAGTGAAAAGGAAGTGTTATAAAGTGTGAATAAAATAGCCACATTTCTGAGGGAGTACATTATATATTTTGTAGCTATTAATAACACTGAACTGTTAAGGGGAGTCAGTAATGACCTGCTCAGTTCAGTATTGAAATTGTGGCCGAGTCTATACCTGATCTGTGACAAACTTTGTGTTCTCAAGAACTGGGCTACACTGCCCACTAACATTCTAAGCACATAGTATAAGAGTATTTATTTTTACCTGCCAACTTCTTTCCAGCTGCTTAAAAGTCTATAATAAAAGTGTTAAAGATACTTCAAATAAAATTTTGTACCTTTTAAACAAAATTGAGATCTAGCACTGAGACTCTGAGACTGCACCTCTCCAGCAGAATTCAGGCACTCACTCCAGAATGCTGGAAGTGTTGAACATTCGCTAGCCCTGCAAACTCAATGTTTCCTTGATGCCATTTTCCCTATCACTGCATCAAAATATTAGCTTATGTGGGAGGTTGCTGTTGTGGTGATCTGGAGAGCACTGCTGCCCATGAAAGCAATTACTCTGCTTCCCCTGCTTTCCATAATATTTCCAGAATAGGTAAGGAGCCATTCTAAGGCTGAAATGAAATCACTAGATGGCAGCTGCTAGCTTCTGGATGCTTCTTTTTTTTTGTGGTGGGACTGATGGGCAGCCTTCTTGTGCCACTGCTCAAAGCCATGCAGCAAGCTCTCTGGAGAGGCTGTTCATGAGGTGGTTCTGGAGCAAGCTGGATCCCTGGACTTGCCATGTGACAAGAAGAAAACTACTGTCAGCCAGCTTTGTATATGTTCCCCTTCCCTTTCTTCACCCTAGCTCCTGGGAGCACTTCCTCTGGCTCTGGTTTGTGGGGAGTTCTGTGCTAGTTTTTCTAAAGCAGATTTCTAGGTTTTAGGGGGAAGATGCGGATTTTCATTTGATTCTGAACTAATAATTCTTGAAAATTTTAAATGGAAACTGCATATGCTGGCTACCATTGTCCATATTTTCTCAACTATCGTTACCTAGATAATTGTGGGAAAAGATGCAAAGTCCTTTTTGAGTAGGACGTCTTCCCCAACTGAGCATTAGGATAAGGAGCTGGAAAAGCCCATCAGAGAACCTTCCTGGGGCAGCTCCTGGTAAGCAAGCAGCAAGCAGCTACTGTACACCTGGAGCCGCCGAAGATGCCCGCTAACACAACCAGCCGCATGGTGGAGCTAGGTTTGAGGAGATGAGGTCCCAGCATCCCAGGCGATGCTCTTTCTGGCTTGGGAGGAGAGGTGCTGCCTCCCTGTGTGTTTGCAGGTTTCCTGCTTGTTGTCTTCCAGACATAAATGATAAGTAGACTTTCAAAGAGAGAGTGCAAACACACAGATAAAAAGCAGTTGTCAACAGGGAAGAAGTTTAGCAAGCTCTTCAGAAAAGTTAAATAGCAAGACTGAGTTCCAGCGAGCACAGGATCCCAGCTACACGCCTAAATGCAACAGAAACCTATGATCAGGGAAAAAGTTTTATTTTCTAGGTGTTGAATATCGCGGCTAATTTATACCCAGAAACCGTGTTTCTTCAAGATCTAAAACACAGCCTATGACTCGGAATAAGGCTGAAGTTGTTTCTGTGGACACTGCTAGCTGTGACTGGAAGGTTTAACTGAGCAGTAGCATCATGCATTTTTAAAAAAAAAAAAAGAAAGAGGATTACTGCAGCAACTCCTTTTAGACAACTTTTCTGTTCACTGCAATGTAATCAGTTCAAAATTAATTGTCATGTTAAGTATCAGTTAACTACACCATTTGAAGGAGATACGGCGTTTCTCTCTCCTGATGGAGTTTCCCAGCAGCCGGGCAGAAGAAGCTGTAGGTGGCACCATGGCGCTCCGCGGGAAGGCAATCTGGTGCTGGGCAGTTCTGACTCATAACTGAGCTGGTGAACAGAAACCACAGACTCGGTGGGGATGCCACTTTTATGTCACGTTGCAATCTCCCTCCCTGCAGCAGTCCTCCTGGCCTCTCTACATTACCCATCTGGTGAACAGAAACCACAGACTCGATGGAGATGCCACTTTTATGTCACGTTGCAATCTCCCTCCAGCAGCCCTCCTGGCCTCTCTACATTACCCACCCCTGTCTTTCCCTGCCGGATAATCACTTATTCACTCTTCCTTCCAACCATCACAAACTCTTCATTGTACTAGCACTTCATTGTAAACCACTGGGTTTTGCTGGAGTTTTATCCTTTTTTAGAGAGGGCTGAAATCTGTGATTGAGCACAATGACACACTTAGGGACACTTAGGAAAAGGGACAGTCAAAGATATTATTAGTTCCTATTAAGTGGCAATGCCAAAACTTCACAGTATCAGGTTTTATATGGCCGGATATATTTAGCAATTTAGCAGTTCTGTAAGTGAGGATGTGCATCATTTCCTGGGATTGTCAAGCCTTTGATGGAACTCTTGGAATGCAATGAATAATATTATTACAATTCTGTACTTTCTTAAACATAGTGGGCATAATTAAAGCCCCACCTACAGAGGTCAGATCCATCTGACTCACTATTGTTAAGAGTTAAGAGACTTCCATTTATTTTAACAATGGTTTGTTTAGAATATGAAGTCAATGGATATCTTGCCTTTGTGGAATGTATAATTTTACTATGTCAGGGAAAATGTGGAGTTTTGGAATAAAGCTATAAATAGAGTACAGATACTATTTTATCTGGTTGTCACTTAATAAAAGTTAAATCTTCTTTGATTAAGTCAGTGAGATTATTATTTTCATCAGTGTATTATCTGGTCTGGTCTATTTAGAATGGGTAGGATTGCTAAACCAGTAGCAGTGTAGACTGTATAAAACAATAACACTTCAAAAATTTAGGTTTCTTAGGTATTTTGCTTACTCCTTTCATCACAGTGAACTAGTTTAGAGAAAAAAATATATTTCTGATTTTTACATCAGTTTTACCATCTGGAGCTTTTGCAGAAGCACAGAACTGATACACTATTTGAATCAAGCATTGCATTGGAACTTTAAAGGGGATCCTATCAGGAGAAAAACAGTTTAAACTATTATTACCAAGAACAGCAAAATAATTATTGATGAAAGCCATTAGCAAAAAGCAATCTATTTTTTTTAGCTGATTAGTCTATGAATTTGATAGCTGTCTGTGTAAAATTCGTTTCATGAATTTGCTGTTATGGCCGCTTAGATCCAGATCTTCAGAGGCATTTCAGTCTGGAAATCCAGGGCAAGCCTGGTGCTTGTGTTTATTATTAGGAGCCTAAAAACTTTGTGGAGTCAGAGGTCCTGCTAATGGAAACACATTAATGTGTACTCTGTTACTGTGAACAATCTGATTGTCAAGCTTAGAAAGAAAAAACAGTGAAAACCAAAACTTCTTTTTTGTTCTTAAAATAAGGAAAGAGAGCTAAAAGGTTCCCTCCAGCAATATGGAAGATAACAACAGGTGAGTGACTTTCCACTTAGAAGCTCATGCTCCTGCAGATGCTTTTGCAGGGTGACCTACCCTGCAGGGGTGGACAGAACAGTCAGCAGCTGCAGTGGGAATACAGGTGAGCAGCCCTCCTCACCCTCTCAGTGAAAAAAAAAACAGTGGCAAAAAAGCAGCAATTTCAGGCAATGCATCTTCAAGCTTTCTTAAGGCAAAGAACTTAAGCACCACAGAGACCTGACATCTCTGAAGGAAATGTTCTGTAACCCTGCAAACCCAGACTGCTCCACTGCCCATCTCATGCCATCCCAACTATTTTGCCTGGAGAAGTTTAGGGCTATCAGTTCTTGTCCCCGTGGTCCCCATGTCCTTGGTGGGCAAACCATCGCCTTACTCCTGTCCATATTTCCTGATAACTGAATAAGGAGCAGACTTAATCAGCTGGGGGTGCAAGTATATGTTATACTACTTTTCTTTCGTACTTGCATGAGACAAACACATCAGTACATATTACTGCATGTGGTACTGGTGAATGTGCTGGATAATCAAGGCAGAAGATGCTGGCAGCTTCTGGCAGTATGAACAGCCAAAATGCAAAGGAGTAGAAGGGACAGTGCTTCAAAGCCCCTTCTCAAATCATTGTACAGATCTTTGCAATTTTTCTCCTCAAGCTGAAGGCAAGAGGGCAGAGTTCAACACAACACTGGAATGAGTCTAGATTTCATTCATGATTGATTTTGCTGTCTTGCTTACATAACCCACCTAATCCTGCCTCCTAGCTTGGTAAATCACAGCTCGCAGTGCTCTTCTTAGGCATCAAGCCAGAGGATCATGATGAAAAGCAAATCTCATTACCCATCCACAGTGCAAGACTTAGAAAATGGAAAGTCAAGAGAATTATAATGTTGCCACTTTGGTGGAATCAGTTTTCTTCATTTTTATCCAGTAATAATTCTTAGACACAAAAATACACTGTGCCAGGCTGGTGGTAAATGAGGTAGGAGGAATTGGAGTACAGAATTTTCCATTTTAGAGGAGCCAGGGCTTCAGGCTGAAGGTGTGGCATTAGTGGGTCAAGGGCCATGCTTATTCCAGTGTCCCCAGTTAAGCCCTCAATTAAGTAGGCAGGATTTACCAAGAGATATTGAACCTTCCAGAATAGCACTCTCACTCACATATCTTGGCCAATAATATCAATGTGAGGCACTTAAAAACATTCTCTTATTTATTGATCTAAGCAGAAGATGATCTCTTCTGGCAATTTATTCCCAGTGGGAAGACAGAGTATCTGGGACATCTGACCTTGTACACCCTGCCTTGACACTGGGAAGGTGCTGGTTTTCTTTCATTCTTTTGTGCAAAAACAAGGACAGTACTGAAAATATATGGGGCAAGAGGGGAGGGGAAGGCAAGGCTGGCCTCTATTTTGGTCACCAAGTTATATGAGTAACTTTGGTCTTGTTTCTTCAGACAGTTGGGCTTTTTTCTTCAAGTGATTTGCTCTTTGCTGAGATTGAAGTAGAATATGGCCAAACAGGCTCATGGGGAGGAAGGGAAAGGATGAGCAGAAGAGGCATGAGGATGGCAGTCATTCACAGGAGTCTTTAATCCTCAGAGTGTCTGAGGAAGTGGTGCTAGCTTAATATTGGCTGTCCTCCAACAATCTGCGCTGGAAAACTGCCCTGCTGGGGAAGGGCTGAACTGGGTGTTTAGACCAGCCCCTGCAGGCCTCAATGATGAAGTAAAGTAGGGTCTCCTAGGGACATAGCACCATCTTTCCTAGGCCCTCCTTCACTGAGAGCTGAATCCAGCCCTTGACAAAGCAGGGACACGGGATCATTGCTCCAGCCTGCAAATGATGGATGGAAGCAATGCTGTCACACCATCTCTTTTTGACCAGTTTTGATTAGGAGCCTTGTGTTTTGCAGCAGTAGCAGAACAAATGCAATCAGGAAGGCCATGTGAAATCAATTTTTATTTAATTATTCATTGCATATTTCTGTGCTGTACTAAGAAAGTAATTCCATATCCTATAGTACCCAGCTACTTTTCAGCTGCTTTCCTGAAGGCAATCATGTGACTCTGGTTTCAATTGCTACTGTAAATATACAATTATTTATAAATTACCTCAGAGGGACCATATGGTCCCCTTTTGAATAAAAATGCACAGACGAAGCTGAAAAAAATCCATGAAAGAGAGGCATAGTAAATTGATATGTAGCAAACCATCTGCTTCCATGTATGAGTGATGTTATAACAAACTACAGGAGACACAGTTAAGATAACTGTAGAGAGACAACTCCTTGATGTTTGCAGATCTGCTGGTCTTCTTTCTACCTAGTATCAATTTCATGTTGTTGTTTGCTCCGGCAATATAGCAGGAAAGCCATACCTTCTACATCCCTGGGACTAACAACCCTCTGTGGTTTCTCTTGAATATGGCTGCCCAGTGAACACACCTCAATTTGATTTAAGTTGCTTTTGTTTTTCCTAGGTCTGTGAAACACACTGAGTATCACTAATCGACTGTGCTAAAATTAAAATGCTTTGAACAAGGTTATTTCTGTAAAACAGTAAGAAAACTTATGTAGACGTCATTTATTAAAATATTTTCCATACAGGTCCAAAACTTAAAATTACTTTGCTTGGATGATGTCAGAGTAATGTTTGTGTTAGTTTTCAGTTATTACAAAAGAGCTGTGAAAGCTGCAGAGATCTGGTTTATGTTACTGCTATTATAATGTTGGGATACCATAAGTGCAGGTGCCAAATGGGAGCACTGTTGATGTCACTTGGGTTATGGTGCAGCAATGTGAACCCTTAAATGGGTTAGCTGCTAGCTCCACAGGGAGAGGGTGGCTCCGTACCAGCAGAAGAGCAGCATAGTTGGTTGTGAGTGTGAGCACGTTGTCCCATGCTTTGCTCTGTTCAGCATTACAGGAGCTAGGCTGCTGGCAGTCCCTCGAAAGCTCAGGAGCAGTGACTGAAAACTATGGGTTTGGTATGGCAAGAAAAGAATGACAGGCGGGACACCAGTCCTAGCACCGATCCCATGAATTTGGGAACAGTTCAGTGAGCCTGTTTGGCACATGCAGTGAGTTACTCTTGCTCTCCCATGGTTTGTGAACTCATCTAGGGGCCAAGAAGCTGTCTCTACCCTTCCTACCCAGCCTCTGAGAGCAGGCAGGCAGGGAGTCAGGATCGCCTCTGTGCATGAGGAAAGGAAGTCTCAGGTCTGAACTGCCTCCATAAAAATCCAACTGTGGCTACACTGCCTGGGCAAGGAGGAAAGGGGAGACCCCTGAAAATACTTGGGATCTCTGTAAAAACTCAAGAAAAATGTAATTTTCTTTAAAAGGGCAAACAGAATGAACTTTTTTAAAAAAATATAAACTGTGCATTTTCTGAATTATTATAGTTATCCTAATAATGTAACAATATTATGAATAATATAAGGATCAATATTACAAAAATTCAGTCAAATGGCTCATGTTTTGACATGGGAATTCCATGGGGCAGAAACTGAGTCAGACAGAAAAGGACAGAAGCATTAAGAAGGGAATTATAAATAAACTGCTTTACCTCATTCTCTTCCCTAGTCTTTTCTCAAGGCTGTCAAGACACAGGACCCTTTCAAAAAAGCCTTCAGGCCAACATCTCCTTGCCAGGCCAAATCTGAGGAGATGTTGAGTCTCTTGGGGGCACTTTCTTCCTTTGTAGTGTGTTTTCTGCCTCTCGTCAGAGTACATTGAACAGAGACTTCACCATCTTGACTTGTATTGAGGGGTAGTTGGAGCCTCTCTCATGAGAACTAGCAGCATGAAATGCTGAGATGAGAGAGCAGCACATTAATAAATATGAAAGCACGGCTCATCTAGAGACCTGTATTTCCGCACAAAATTTTCTGACCCTCTGTCAATCTTTCCTTACTTCAACCAATAGTAAAATTATGTATGTGCAGCCTTTTCTTCTTACTCTCCTTCTAGGTTTCCCAGATGAGGTGCAGCTTGCTGGAGCATCTCTTTTACAGAGTTTACCAAATTTCTTTGGCTGTAAATCAGTGGGCAGAAAAGATGGTCCTTCTAAAAGCACTATCTTCTGACTTGAAACAGAAAAAGCAGCAGGCATACAGTGTCTTACAGAGAAGTTAAGGCTGTCACAAGCAATGTCATCTGGGCTGCTAAATGACATGCACATAGTGGTGCAGTGGTAGGACTATTTATTTTTTCAGCTGTTGAAGCCAAATGTGTGACTATTTTACTTGAGCCCTAACAGTTTGAAAAATGGTTCCCAGTGAGGCTTGTGTTTGCCCTTCATTAACTTGGTTGGGTGAGGTGGATTTGTTTCATGAGTCATCAGAAGCTTGGACATTGGAGTAACACTTCAGTTTCTGTGTGTTCAGATGTAAAATAATGGTGAAGGAGGAAATACTTTTGATGATCCAGTTTCCCTGGAGCTGAGAACAGATAGATACATTTTCTATAGCATGCAGTATTGCTGCAAAGCGGTAAAATGCTAAACTACTGATATCTGTGCAGATTTGTCTCCTGACTTGGATAAGAATGATAAATTGTTAGGGATTAGTCTTCATATGTAGCCTGCAATGACAAATCCTATAGGCAGTGATGGTTTTGCACTGCTGACTGTGGAGACAAGGAAAAATAGGAGCAATAGCTAAGGACAGACTTATAAATATGAGCGTGTATGCAAAATAATGTTTACCACAAGAACAGAGAAGACTTTGGTGCCTACTTATGCAATTCTCAGTAGCCATCACTAGCCACGTTGGCTACCTCCTCACAGCTTGGGCCTTCTGCAGTAGATAGCGTTTCACTGAGCTCTATTACCACGATTGCACTTGCCTTCAATTTTTTTTATTATCAGTGGATATTTGAAGTAATATTGTCCTAAGAGACCTGGAGCTTATACCACACTAGCGAATTTTCATTCGTAAGGATATTTTCTTTAGTAGTGCTGTCTGTTTTCCTGGGTTTTTGTTGACTCTCTGCATCATTTACGGAGTCAATTTAGATGCTTTTTCCTATCTTACTAAGGTAGAAACAAATAAAATATAAATGCTTTATCAGTCCTAAAAGTTACAAAGGCTTAAGCCTATCTAGCATTTCTCTTATCTCCTCCAACTCCTCAAAACAATTCTTATATAACATATTAGAAATCCATTAAGGCAGTTCTTCATAAGTCTTCGACATTTTATCAGGTTAGATAAATCTAAGGCAAATTCCACTGATCACAGTGGACCTCAACGATTTCATAGCAGGGTGAGAACCTTGGAAAATCTGTGGAAATAGTGCCTGGAAATAGCTGTGTGTATCTAATTAGTAAATTAGTCTGGTGTGCCTACCACTTAGTAGTGCTTGCTAGTACCCTTTGTGAAGTAAGCTCTGTACCAGCTCAAGATGTTTGTAGCTAGATTTCTTTGCTCATAAAACTTGGCACTTGAAATTCTTTTGAGGCATTAATTAATTCTTAAAAAAATGCACAGTGTTTGTATATGGGTGCTATATAGCTAATCTGGTCCCTTGTAGCTAGACTGTGGGTTTTCTGTCTTGAACTCATCCAGATCTTCCTGGAAGGCCTCTGGGACTGAAAATTTGCTGATGCAGTCCATAGCAAGGATACATGAAATCTCTTTGGTGGCATTGAGCCATAGAACATTCCAAAGCTGGTACATCCCCAGCAAGGCAGCAGAGGTGTTACCAGCTGTGTGTTGGGCCAATGCTGCCTTTTCTGGAGATCCACTGATGCAGCATCTGTAAAGGCTTGGAAATACTGTGTGGTCTTCTTGTGGGTAAATGCCCTCTTCTTGTCTGTCCCATTATGAAAAGTACCTCTCAGAGCTGACTTGGATGAATCCTGCTTTTTGTGAGTGTTTACCTGTCTCAACTGTGCTAACCACGTTGTTTCCTCAAGGGTAAGTGGGTGGGTAAAGACTGTGTTGCAAGACTTCTTTTCTAGCTATTAGTTTTGACCTATTTTGTTTATTGGTATCTGGACTGTTTGTCCAGATGTGAGTAAAATAAAAAAATACCTCCAAAAAGATGCTTTCCAATTTTAGACAACTGTTTTGAGCCCTCAGAGTGGTATTCAGTTGCATAAGAGAAAGTATTGCTTATTTATGCAGTAAACAGAACTAGTGGTCTCTTGTGCTTGAGGGTTATAATGTAAATATAGAAATATTCTTGCTTGAATGCACTGATTTATTACTATGCTCTCTTTTGGGATAGTGAAAACATTCCCAGAGAAGCTAAGGTGTTGGTGATGTGCTTGCTTGATGTGCTGAGGTGGAGCCTCATTTGCTCAGTGCTTTAGCTGCCTGGTTGGGTTTGCAACTGCATGGAGTGCATCTCTGCTCAGGTACATGTACTCATCATGGTATAGCTAAACTCATGCTCTGGGCATCCACAGGGACAAGCTTTCCCTTCCCAGTTGTCCACAGCATGAGTCTTACTAAGGCTGAATTTACCCTGGTGTAATTTGTAGCAGGCAGGGACATGCTGGAACACTACATGAAGGAAGATAATTAGGTGGCATGCATTTATCTGAGCACATTTTCCACTCCTTAAAGAGCACTCTGTGTTTTGGTGGGCACTGGCAGCTTTGTACAAAAGATTTCAGGCATTCTTTATTCTTTGGCCCAGAGCAGGGATGAAAATATCATTTCCTCTCTGGGTGAGACTGGTCAGAATGGTACAGCCAGTAATCACATGTTACTTTAGGACATCGGCATCCCATGTGAGGATGACACATCTACTTTTGTAGGTATAATGAATGCATTTTGAAGCCATCAACATAGCTAGGACTCATTAATTTTGTCCTTTTTTGTCAACTGAATGTAATTGTTTCACAACCAGAACTCTTCAAGAAAACAATTTCTGCATCTCCTAGTACCCACATTCCTAGGGTTTATTCCATTAACTACAGGGACGTGGATTCTGGTTAAAATTATCTGCCTCTGGAAATGGAGAAGTTGACCCTGCTTGTTCTGCACAGAAAGATGCCAATTAGTTCTCTACTCAAGTAAAAATTCAACAAAGACTTGAATTTTCCCGTGCCTGTTGCTTTACAAGATTCTTTATCAGTTTACAGGGAGGCCACGCTGCCTTTTCAAAGCACTGCTGGAGGGCTGCCAGCAGTCATAACAGAAACTGTGTTCATTGTTTAAGTGCCACTGGATGCAGGAATGGCAGACTGATGCCTGCTTTCCTTTCATTTTGTGATGATCTAATTGCAAGAAATATGTAATTCCTTGTTATGTCAGGGAAGTTGTTTCTCCAGCATCTGGTACTTCTCTGATTATCTTCAAATGGTATCTGAAAATTAATAGGAAATCCAGCTATTATGTAAGAAGTACTACAGGGAACTGCTGCCTGCACTAAACCCGAGAAGACTTCAGAGACTGCAAGAACTGGCTTTGTCAGTGAACATATAATTTTCTTTTTTTTTTCTTTTTTTTTTTTACATCCTAGTAAATTACAGGCTTTGGTTACAGTTTGAAAAAATGTGTTCTACAAATGTTGTAGCATCTGTATGCTGCTGTTTTTACTGCAGCCATTGTACAGGTCATTAATCTGATCCCACATCATAAAAATTTCTCCACCCTGTTCATGAGTTTCTTTGTTATCGTAACACTTTCCAATATCCTAACGCCTAACTCTGCTATGTTCCCTTATAATTACCTGGGGTAGAACAACAGGGTTTTTATCCTCAATGCACTTGGCTCCTGTGTTGGTGCTGCTGAACACCATGCTCACGCCATCTCTGTGACAGACTGCTCTGGTGGGCTGGAACCAGTGGCTGGGGAGACATCTGGGCAACACAGCCTGCTCTCTCATCCTCTTCAGGATGATGCTCATGACATGATGCTTACCAGGCTGAGCTCATGACATGAGCTTGAAGAGGAGAAATGGCAGCTGCAGATGCTCTCACATCTGATATTTGGTTTTCACCTCTGTAATCACTGTTAAATATCTCCGTGCAAAGGTTGCTGCCACTGGATAGTGCTGTGCAAGGGGAATGGTTAAGCAAACCCCTCCTAAGCAAGGTGAGGGAAGCTGGCAGGTTTGTCTGGGCTGTGGGACAGGTCTATAGCAAGCAGTAACAAGGATGGTCCAGCTGTTGCAAAGCTTAAAGTGAGCACTGCTGGAAAAACAGTGGGGTTTGGAAAGAATGATTTTTCGGAGCTTACCTGAGCATGGGTCCCAAAAAGCATCCAGGAAGGAAGACCACATGGGAGCGTGTCATGGGCATGGTCAGTACGTGGCACATGTAAAACAAAGTTTAGTCTGAAGTGATGATGCCCACCAAAAACTCGGTAAATCTCACCAGCTTCTCGTAACTGGTGAGAGGACAGTGCTTAAGGTTGCTGCCTGATGGGCAAACATTCTCCCAAGGGTGTATGTGTCCTAGGTAAACCAAAATGCTATTGTATTCATTAGCCATCTGTGTCCAAAAAATCATTGCTGTCTGTTTACGCCCCAGCAGCACAGCCAGAACTGCAACTGGAGGACAGTAAGGAGGCGCCAATCCTTTTAAAAGGTTTGGGTCTGACACCTTTTTCCCTGTCTCCCTATATGCAGTCAGCAGTGGGGGCCTGATATCTTGGAAGGGGGAAGTACCCTGCCAATTTGGGTGTCTCCTTGGTCCTGTGGAGTTTGTGAGATTTAGCAACTTCATATTTAGTGATTATTCACAGCTATTTTTTGCCTGCTGCTGTTTCACTTGTTAGTAAACTTATTTTTTCCACTTGTATCTACTGGTATTAGTTCTTTATTGATGGAAAGAGATTGGTTGGAACTACAGGGAGGTAACTTATTTTGGAGTGTCCATTTAAAATTTAAATTTTAAAAAAGGTCCTTCTAAAACTGTATCAGAAACTTCACCTTAATGTTCCATAGCCGTTTGTTGATACTTTGTTCTATGTACTGCACCAAATCTAATGTAGTTGGCTTTGCAAGAGATGCATGCCCTAAATTCAGTGAAAATACTTGAATAAAGAGCAAGAGTGCATTTGCTGTTCAGGCCATTAAAATGATAGATCATCATCCCTTTGGAAGAATGAGTATGGCCCCAACATTAATTTAGATCACAATTTTAAAAACTAAGAAGTAACAGAGAGATCATAGAACTTAATACATTTTATTTACACATAGAAACTGAAAAACTGTGTTGTTTATTTGGATATGAGCAGCACAAAGTTAACAGGTGATGTTAATAGGAGCAAAATATTACCAATGACTCACTTCAACAATCTATTAGAGATAAGCTTGTACCAAGCATACATCATTCAAACAACATACTGGATCTCTGTGAGCCTTAGCATATGTTGGGACACTAAAAACAGGTTTCTATAAACAAGGCAAAGTTCAAGTCTAGTGGAAAAATACCTTTACAGTTTATATTTTGTTGGCTATAACACTGAAAACAAAACATACACTGGTATTAATTTGAAAAGCTCTGTAGAACTGATTGTATATAGGGTTTTTCCCCTCAAATTTGTGCTCATGATAAAAGCAAATGTTATTTCAAGTTTCATTTTCATCCAAGCCCACAAAGTAAACATGGAAAAAAACCCACAATTATTTTTAGATGCATTTCTTAACCTCCATTTTTCATCAGTCCTGAAAAAACATTTCCATGCTTCACCAGTGAGAAAGTCTATGCCAGGCCTCTGATGGATGTACTCTCAGGACATACCCAGCCCTCCCTTCCCATCACCCTCACTCCTGGACATGCAGCTATCCAATGAACTCTGCCTGTCCACAGGGTGGGATGTGCAAGCAGTCCCTGGCCAGGGAGGTTCATGGCAGCATCAGGTGCCAGTGTTTTGGTCACATGAGAGCAGCAGGGTCTGAGGCAGAGCAGCCACAAGACTGCAGGAAGGGAGGGGGCTGGAAATGGCACCAATTGCTCAGGTTGCTGCCTGCCCCTGGCTTGTCATACTTTTTTTTCTTGAACTACTGGCATTTCTGATGGCTGAAAATGGAAATGCAGCAGCTCTGCCCTGACTTCTGTTTGTACTAGTTGGGTAAATACACACCTGGACACAGCATGGCAAAATGCTAGGTCAAATTGCTGGCTATAGTTTGCCATGGTTTCTTCCATAAAACCTTTTCAGCACTTTATTACCAACTGACCCCACCTGAGGAGGTATCTGGGTACCAAAGGGGGCCTTTAACAAGGGAGATATTTTACCCAACAGGAAGACTGGCAAACTTGCTGTTCAGAAAACATGCACTGGAATTAATCCTAGCAATTTAACTGGACCTTTTATTTATCATTTTACTTTAGGGATGTAATTATAATTTCAAGCTTAGGATTTAACTTGTGAACTCTTGGGAGAAAGAAAAGGATACACATTTTGCTAAGAAGCTAAAGTATTTGTATTTCTATTAAAATTATTCTTAATATGCAGAGCCTATCTCAACACTTCTATTTGTAGGGGATAAACAACTGCAAAAATATACAGCATCCTATTTATTTACAATATATATGTACATAAAAATGAAATTTCCTACAATACAACACAACTGCATAGATTTGTCTTCAGAAACATAGGTATGTGTACAATTTGTGAATTCTAGACTTTCCAGCCCTGTACCTTTTATTAATTCATTATCTTTTTTTTTCACAGTTTGTTACAGAAATCCTTACATTAGATACAAATAAAACATTCTTTGCTGTACGTTATAGGAAATAAGGATTTTCTGACGCCAAGGGCTCTGGGGATTTGTTTATGAAAGCACCGTGGCGCCAGCTGATAAAGCCATCTCATGGAGCTGCTGATGGAGCTGAGTACATTCTGTGGTGCCTTTCTCCTACAGGCACCGGAGTGGGGCAGTAGGACTGGAGGTGGGATACCACCACATGAAAAGTTTTCTTTTGACCAAGGTGCTCTTTAGCCTTAATGTAAGGTTCAAGCAAAGAAATGTATAAATTTGAAGATAAGCTAGACATACCATTAATTGTTACTGTTTAATACTCAATATCAGAGAGCCGTGTTGCACTTATGCATTGTAAGGCAGATGTACAGACAAAACCCACACATCATCCAACCCACAGTTCCATGTGTGACAGGTGGAACACAAGCTTTGGGTTCATATGTGGCTGAGAAGAGCAGCCCTCGGAGTGGATGAGCATCCCCATCCCTGACCTTGCAGGATAACACCAGCTGTTGTGCCCTAGGCTGGCACATGTGCCAGGCACCACTTGGTCCGTATCAGCTCTGCAAAAGTCTGTGCTGATGCACAGATTTGGCACTGGCCCTCTGACCAGGGGCAAGCATCACCCAGAGAGGTCACTGCCCCGAGATACTGTTCCCAAATAACTATTCACTGTGTTTTACTAGCTAGGCATGTTTGCCATTGTACAGAGAAGGGCAGCTGTATTACAGTTGCTTTAAGCCCGTAACTATTTTCTTTGCAATGTGCTGTGGACTAGGAGAGGAAGCAAGTCTGTCTTTTAAGTGTAGGATTAACTCTTACAGTCTTAATAGTAATCCCTGCTTCTAATTAGTCCTTCCTCGTCCCTCACCACTTGATTGTTGCTACTACACAAATGAGAATTTTAAAGTTTTTTGTTGCAGTTATTAGGAGCAATTTTGCATCCAGTCTATGACACTTGCAGTGTTCACAATAGTGATAAACTCTCTATGAAAAGAAAGCATGCTATCACCTACTAAGTAGATATGGTACTCTGGATCCTATTATTTTTACAACAGAGAAACTCCTACAGCATTTCACTGTGCTCTTAAAATCCTAACTAAAATGTGGGACTCGTACAATTGTGGCTACAGGTTCACTATTCCAAATGAACTGAGTAACAGCAGTACATTTTACAGATAACCTCATACAAATATTGTCATCCATCACTGATGTTGACAGTTACAGCAGGGTCTATTGCATTCTGTTAAGAATGTATAAACCTGATGAGAAAACAAAAAGCACGTTATTTCACGTTCATTACCACAGACATCAATAAACACATGATTTCTTTCCATAAATATCTATAAATATGATGCCAGTATATCAGTCTAAGCAAAATTCCCTCTTTTTTCTTTTTTTTTTTTTTTTTAAGAGACCCAGAAACAAAGTCTGTTTAAAGACTTTTTATTTTGGGTATCTATTTTTAAGTATATAACACATGCTTTGGTGGTTCAGTACCTTGGGTAATTTCAGTTCTATGCACACTCAGCTCATTCTCCCTATTTATTCAGTAAAGCTCCAATATACAAATTGGGGAAAAGGAGAAGGCAGAATAGCAAAAAGGAGAGAGAGGAATAGTGATGGAGGAGACTTAGGAAGATGAACAATTAGTGACCCGACAGCCCTTCAAGTTGAAGGAAGTTGGGTGCCAAAACTCAATGGTTCGCATTTCAAACAGCAGACTACAGACTATTTGTAGGGGGAGGAAGGAGGAGGGAGATGTCACATATGTTACCTTCCTGGAACCCTGTGCAGCAGATCAGACCTCTAGCTCACACCTGGATACTTGAAAATCATGCCCAGGATCTCATCTCTCACAACCCCATAATGCAGAGAGCCGTGCTGCTCATTAATCAGTAGTAGAAGAAAGATAAAGGGGAAGGAAAGCAGGAGAGCCTGGTAGCATCTTAAGGATAACACTGCACAGCATTCTCAGGTCTGAGTTAAGTTTTTAGGATAAGATCCAGAGAGATTATAAGGCACCTCAAAACCTGAAATACAACCTCAGCAAGCTGAGTCAGAGAATGGAGTGAGATGCTGGGCTTCTGCTGCAATGACCACTGAGGGTTGGGTGCCTGCAAAAGGAAACCAGAAATTTACACCCCAAGCTGAGAAGATGCCTGGAATGAGGTGCAAAGAGATAGGAACAAAGCATAAGCACTTCTCCCTAGAGCCTGCCTAACACCTGGTCTTGTAGGCTACGGTATGGACTTCTCTGTGAAGAAGGGCAGGGATCAGTCCCATAAGGGGACAGCGCAGAGAGAACTGGTGATCGGCACCATCACAGACAAGGGTCTGAGACCAGTGACGGGAAACTTAACACAGGGGTCCCAGGTAGCTCAGCAGTTTGTATGTTAAAGGCTGGGCTAGGAGGTGCTTGGAAAAAGGATGATGCACCAGAGACCTTGCTGGGAGAGTTTCCATTTTTGTTCTTGCTGTTGGGCTACTCCAAATACTTGGCAGCCTATGGAATCCACTCTGCCTTATTTCTGGATCACAGTGCTGAGGCAAGCACCTCACTGCCTATGCTAAGGTATAAGTCTGGAAGTCTGGGCTTAGTAGACTTAGTTTCTGCATCTCAATGTCCAAATTCCTAGGAAGGCCCCAGATGAACCTCTCTGGATGTTATCTTTAGAAATCAACTTTCAGGGTCCTGAGACATGTTCTGTGATCTCAACTCTCAGTGACTTCAAGCCATGTAGGACAAGGCAATGGCAACTGAAGCAATTCAGTGGCTCACAGAAATCCCAAGATCCTAAATACTCTATCCCTAACCTTATAAAGAGCAAGTTGCAATGACGGGTTCCTCACAGCTGATGATGGTCTGCTTCCACAGTTGCAGAGGGAGTTGTCAATGAACCAGCTACTGAGACCAAGAGGGTCACTGCATACTGACAGGTATGGCTCCAGCACACCAAGGGCAACAAAGCCCTCGGGCATGAGCAGGCCTCCCTTTAGCCATTGGTTCTTTCAGTGAGAGCCACGTTCGTATTCTGAGACACTTTTCAGCTCACACAGTGAATGACACAAAGTGAACACATGACTGCATTGGCAGTGCACTAATAGAAGATGTCTGCTCAGGAGTGATCACCTACTTAGCTTTGGAGTCTCTACAAGTGGTTCTCTTCACTAGCTGAAAGGCATTAGGCAAATCCTTATTCTGTGGACAACTGTTGCAAGTTACAGTGTTTCTGCTAATAGTAATTTAATATCCTCTAATTGTTATGGAGAACTAATGTAAAATGTAAATTAAATCTTTTAAATATAAAAAGTATTTCTGTTCATTTAAAGAAATATTGCAGATTTCAATTTCCATTAGAAATCTAGTAGTTTGGCAGAGTGAGTCAAATCCTGCTCCCACTGCTGTCAAAGACCCCACTGACTTCAGTGGGAGGAGGCTAAAACACAAGAGAGGAACCAGTCCTTACAAGGTATGGAAAAGGCATGAGGTATGAGTAAATGCGTAGATTTTGATAAAACTGGAGCTTGGGTTTTTTTTTCTCAGAGCAGTGGGCATTACTAAATAGTTTAATGCTGAAGAAAATGCAGACTTATGGAAATCCCCAAATGTCTGCTTCTCTTCAGACTCAAGTAGTCGTGGTTTGGGGTCAACTTCTGGTCAATCTCCAACTCAAGTGTGCCAGAGGAATGGTGGCTGTCCTCCTGGTCCCTGCTCCACATCACAAAGACACACACATAGACACACACAGTCTGTTCCCCAGAGCCATGAATGGGCCAAACCCTGGGGATGGTTCACCCCCCAAAAACATCAGAGAGAAGCACCAGATTTAGGACCTACGCTTACACAGCGCTCAGCTACATTCTCATGGTGCTTTTCATGCCTGTATCCAGAATGCTACACTTAACCCAGTGAGGCAAATGGTGCCTGAAACAGCAACAGAACAAACAAACAAACCAACAAACCAGATGCATACAATTAGAGAGCAGAGTTTTGGCTAAAAGAGGGGGGGATGATGTGAATGGACAACACTTCCAGTTGGAACTGATAGAACAGGAGCTGCTGCCCTAAGGGAGCAGAGCTTGTGGCTAGAGGGCTAAGGATAATAATGGAATAATGCAATTCATGGGTGGAAGAGGGGAAACTAATTGTGATGAATTTCTGTGAGCGATGCTCTATATAATCTCATGGACAATTAACACAGACTTTTTGCTGATCAGAGTGTGATATGTCTGTTGGAAGAATGGGTCTGTTTCCTGCAAGAAAATACTCCCATGACAGTATTTTCAGTACTGGATAATCATTATTTGGATTTGATTTGAGTAAACTCACAAAAGGTGGAATAGACAACAGAACGGATGGTTGCAATTTTGGTGTGTAGCAAACAGGGGTATCTTCTCTTGAGAAGCAGGTGAACTTCAGTGGCCTTCGGCACTGCCCCCTGATTGTACCCAGTCATAGATGACCAAGGGAATGCTCACTAGGGAAAACAATACCCCCAGTGCCAAGAACAGAGAAGCCTGAAACAAAAAAAAAAGAGAGATCATTAATGAATAAAAAAAAGACAATTAATTAAAGTATGTTAACTTCTCTTAAGGAGATGTACAAGGTGATATATAAAAGTTATCAGCTAAAATAGGTATCACTTCTGGTACAGACAAGATCCAGATAATTAAACAGATTAGCGTCATTAATAATTACTTGCTGAACACCAAACTAAATTTTTTTTCTCTTTTCAATTCACTTCCTAAACACTGATCATCCCTAAAGAGGATTAAGTGAGTCTGTTTTTAGGACTGATCAGCTCTGCTCTTTCCAAAGCCCTGCAGAAATCAGTATATTCTTCCCATCGGATATGTGTTCATCAAAGTTCAGCCCTTTTGTCATGAGATCTGTTGATGCAGCCAAAGTGAAACATGTTTTCTACCTGTCTGCTCAGAGAAGAAAGGTCTGACTGCTTCCAGTGCATGTCCAGCTAGTTTGGGAATACACAGGAGTGTTGCATCTTTTCACCTGCAGCATTCTCTGGGGCTCACAGGAAATCTTTCCAAGGCTCATTCCTATCTGCTCATACATGCCAAATGGCTAACATAACACTGCAGCTGCCTGCTTCATGTGGAACCACCTTAAGTCTGACTCAGGTCCATTAAAACCATGAGGAATACTGCAAAAGGAGCACTTTGCAAGCTTTCTGGATCAACACACAGAAGCTGAGAGAACTTGCTGCGCTGAAAGACTTGTTAAAGTGGGCTGGAGGGCCTCCTGCACCCTGGCTGCTGCTGCTTGCCAGCCAGGGAAGTACCTCATCCCGCAAAGAAGGGCCTCCCCAAAACACAAGATGCTGAGCATGGCATGGCCCCTCCACCAGGGGACTCCCAGGGTAAGCAAAGAAGGACTAGCACCGGTGCCAGCTGACTGAATCACAGAATGTAATGTAAAAAAATCTGTACATTCGTATTAGGTCTGCTTTGCACCTAGCACTTTGAAGAGAATGACAAGATGCAAGTGTTGCATTGATAGGAATGGAATGCATACCCAAATCCTCTGAGTCAACTTTGATCCATCCTGCTGTGTAATTTTTAAATACAACGATGAAGGAAGAATGAAAATCAGCATATTGGCAGAAGTAACCCCTGCAAAATTCAAATGAATGAGTTTCATTAACTGTCAGCAACAGCTAATTATTGCATTGCTGATTAGCAACTGTTTTATTATTAGTAGTACAAAACCAGGATACTCTACCTACAACTCCAAAAATATCCTTCATCGATGGGATAAAAATGACTAACAGGTTGATGATAACCAAGAGAACAAAAGTAACCAAAACATGACGGCATAAGTCAAATTTTGTTTTTCTGGCCATTTCAAATAATGATGAACGCACCTGTAGGAAGAAAGAGGGAGAGAGAAAGTTTTCTGTCAAGAATAGTCTATGAGACAAGTTTATTTTAACTGGTTCTTCATGCGACAAGCACTGCATAGATCTGTCAGAAATTTTGAGTTGCCTGAAGTTGTTCTTTGAAATACTCCTTAAAATTGTTATTTCAGAACTGTAGGTACATGTGCAGTAGGATATTCCTCTCTTTTTAACATGCCTTTTTGAATCCTTCTGCACTTAAAAAGGAGCTTCACCTCTGAGTTTGCTCCAGTAAAGTGCTGTGGTGTAAGAGAAGACCCTTGTAGATTCAATTTAAAACAAGTTTAAGACCAAAAGTGAATTATTTATTTACTGCATAGAGGACTCCTCCAGAAGTTAGTAGGAGTCTGGCATGAGAAAAGACTAATCCAAGCTCAAGCTCTTTTTGTAGCTGCAACATTGTAGTCTCAGCCACCACTGGACTGTGATTTGAAGCAATGTGCTACGTACAACTGTCGCCAACTTCCAAACCATGCAGATCTTTTTACTTACAGTGAAAAACAGCACAGGCACGGTGAGTATCACTGCCACGATCACAGCCAAGCGCACAGTCAGGATGAGGATGTCATTTTTGCTCTGGTATTTGTGAAGCAGATCTGACTGCACATTCTCTATGGGAAAGATAGTAAGGTAAGTGTTCTGGCTAAAAGGCAATTAGTCCACAAAAATCATTGCTTAACAACAGCCTTCTTGAACAACAAGTGATTTATCTGTAAACAAGAGAGCATGGAATGAAACATCCTTGAGTTAAAACAGCACTTTGAACAAAATGCCAATGATCCCATAATTCCAGATTAATCCTTTGGAGGCCTGATTTAGGAATGCATCTTAATTCATGACAGCACATGCCTAAGTCTAAGGTAATTTTCACTGTAGAAAAGACAACAGTGGGACATACACGAAAGCTTGCTTACATATATACATATATACAAAAATAGGTAAAGTGAAATCAGCTATTTTTAATTGGTTCTGTGGACTTTTTTTTTTTTAAATTTCAAATTATATTAAAATAAACACATGCACTGCAATGGCTGAACTTAATATAAACTGCAAGGTCTTGAGCTAAATTGGTCTAAACAGCAAATAAACTTCCAGCAAAAAGCAGTGCCCCTGTTCTCAACTGAGAACAAAGCCTGTCTGGGGTCAGCTCTCAGCAGGACGCTCTGACTTTTGCACTCAAATCCTTCAGCAGCTCCTCTGAGGGCTGCCAGCAGAGCCTGCAGCTTAGCTCCACGCTGGCCAGCAGCCCCAGCAGTCAAGACAAATCACAGGGGGTGCTTAAGAGGGAGGTGCTGGCAGTATTTTAATACAACCTCCTGCCAAAATGTTTCCCTGAAGCTGTGATAAATAGAGCAGAGCAGGTCTGCGTGTACTAACCAGCAGGAAAACCAAGTTGCTGAGGGACCTACATGTTTGCTTTGTAATTTTCAAATATCCAGAAGCAATAACCTAAAGGGGTGGCTGTTAAGCATGCCACCAAACACACTTGCTGCCCCTTTTTAATCCCATATTTTGTTTCTGCCTGCTAATCTTAGAAAGCTGGTGGTAAAACATAACAGGTCTTACAGGGAACTCAGCAGCCACATCTAATTTACCATCTCTGGCACTTGGCAAAACCTCATGTATTCCTGGAGGCAGAGGGATCTGTCCTGTGGCAAAATGCCTACACTCCCCCCTAAGGCGCCCTTCTGGGTAGAGACCACAGGTCAACACCACCTATGCAGTGCCTGAATCCCCACCAGGAGAAAGAAAACGCTCTCCCACCTCCCTGCGGATCAGGAGTGGGGTTTTCAAGCCGGGCACATGCACAGCTTCTGCAACACAGAGCTTACTCTGCTCCTGCAAGCACAGACTGCAACTTCTGTACCGCTCACGGGCTGCAGCCAGGTAGGAAGTGAAGGGCAAGGCTTACAGTTGAAGGTCTGTTTTCCTTTCAGCTAGATACACCACAGAGCCCAACCACACTGTGACCTTTTAGGGGAAGAAAAACACCTCTTTTCTGTAATTCTGCAATGTAAATATAGTCATCACTGCAACACTTTTGAGAACACAGCAAACAGACAAGTACTATTGGTGTAAAGAAGAAATGGTCACAATAAAAATACTGTTCTTACCCAGGTAAGGGTAGAGAAGAGGGTTAGAACACTGTAAGTGAACATATGAAAGGTAAGGTCTTTTTGGTCTCAAAGGGAAGAAGGAAGGACTTTTATGGAGGAATTCTATATTCCCTCCATGTCTTTTTTGCAGCCTGTCACTGCACTGACACTGCAGAAGCCCCAGTAGAGCTCTCCACAGCTTCCACCTGTGGGCTCTCAGTGCTGGAGAGCAGGGATGCCTAATGTGGGGAGTGGCACACAAGACACCCCAGGGACTCCTCCACCATTCCCCCTCAGGAGGGCCAGAAGGACGCAGCCCCTACCTCCTCCATGGACTCCAGACCCTCGTCCTTGAGGGATGTGGGAGATTCCCAGAGAGGAGCGCCTCAGATCCCTGGGGCAATCACATCAGAATCTCCTCCCTGCCAAAGTGAAGGGGTCCATGCTGATTTACACCCACTTGCTCCCTGGGGCTACTAATTTGATGCATCTCTACGAAAATGTGTTAGATGGGAGCAGCTGGATGAGAGTGGCTGATGCTGTTGTCACTTGCAGCCTATTTGTAGGTTTATTGGGAAAATTAGAATAGATGACCTCAAGTTACTTCAACACATGTATACTCAAGGCCTCATAATCAGAATGAGAGTCTGAGAAAGCAAATATGAGATAGGTACACCTTTAAAAAAAATGCCACATTTCATATTTACTTTTTTTTTCTCTTGTAATTGGTGGCTCACAAGGGACAGGACCATGAATGAGGAGATTGCAACAAAAATGCCACTTGGAATAGGGTGGTGAAGACTGATGGGTGACTCTCAGGCAAAAGGCAAACATCAGCTTTGTCACCTGTCTTGTAACCCCTAACAGTCCATGGAAAAAGACACTTTTCAACATTCTCATGATACTGGAACATGGAAGTTCCATGGGCAACATTCCCAGGAGTTCCTGGGCAACATGCCATATTTTATCCTACTTCACTTAACAATTTTGCCTTTAGGGCATACATATTGTATCCTTTAGTGATACAACATAATTTGTTTGTTAATTGAATTGATATGCATGGAGAGAGACAGGGTGGGGGTCTCAAACACTGAGATAATCATCCTTTGGTGGCTACGCTGGGACAACGCTCAGAGCTTCCCCACCTTCACTGCCAGTTTGTTTAACCAAGACCTAAAGAGGTCAACTCTAGAGACACAGGGAAAACATTTGGTCTGTTGCCTCTATGATGGAAGTGTTACTAAGAAAGTGAAAAAGCTGCGATGGCTGATTTGTTACTCATTTCCTAGGACCTGCTCTCAAATCTGTCTCAATTTTTGCAAATATGCATGCTTCAGCCATTACCAATGCACACATCATTCAGGTGAGGACCTTGGAACAAAATCTTAGTGGGGCCCAGCTAATCCCCAGTTCTGTAAAACAAATCTTTTGCTCATACTTTGAAAATGCCTTTTGCAAATAATACTTTCACTTGTTCTTTTCATCTGCAGGGGAAAAGGAGGAAAGGATTTATAACTTCAATATGAGAACGTTAAGGAAAATTATTTGGAAAAGTATTTTAATATAAGTGGATGGGACTTTCGTTTCCAGGTGGGATACACTATTGATTTTACATGTATCCCATTTCTACTCTGATCAGTAAAGAACTGCGTACTTACCGTAGAAAGTCAAATAGCCAAATATGGCAGTCATAAAGTACATCAGAAACATGGCAAAAAATGAGATATTTGAAACCAACTGCATTTTTTTCTGTGAACGGCTGGAGAAAGAACAAGAAAAGAACACATAAGAATGGTTGGGCTTTATTTTTCCATAGCTGTTTCAAAATGTATTAGGTGTTTGCATAAGCATAGCAATTCTGGGGAGACTCATGAATGCATTTTCATTTAAAACAGAAACTCACTGACAGCTGCATGAGGAAGCAAAGGACTGGGGAAAAGGACCCTACTTGGGGCTTAAGTGAATAAATAGTGGGTGTGACCTGTCGGTCTGTTCTATGTCTGTACATGCTTAAACAGTAAAGCTGTGTGGAGAGAGGATGACCCTGAAACACTTTGATAATTAAATTAAAAGATCAAAATAAAGGAAGGATAAAAATATACAGAAAGAAAAAAAAACCCAAAATGTTCTGAATGACTGCGGAGAAGTATTTCTGTCTCCATGGGTAGAAAACACTGGATTTATTTTATGCTGACCTGTAAAATAGGTTAAGTGTAAACATTTAATCTTTGATATTTTTTCTGAAATATTCAAACTCCAGTATCTAAACTTAAGACTTTTAAATCCACACAAGGATGCCCTAATAGGTACCTGGGAACCTGCTCAAGTCACTTGAATTTTAAAGCACCCAGCAAGTGTCTGAGGGCAATCATGGGTCTCACTTACCCTGACCCTCTCCTCTGGGGCTTCCCCATGGCCCAGGACCCCATTGTAGCTGCCCAGGGCTGTCAGCAGTGTAACAGCAGGGCTGGTCTCCAGCTCCCCACAGCCCATCCCAGCTGGAGGTGTCATTCAGCAGTACCAACAAAGGTCTTTTAATAACAGTAAAGCTGAAGGCACTTTTATTTTCCTGGTACTGCCACAGATTTTTAGTTACACTAAGGCTGTGGAACAAATGCTGTTAGCGGAACACAGGCCTCTCCTATGCCAAATATCCACTGGCAGAACTTGGCTTTCCCTAGGCTGCTGTGTACTTCCAGGGAAAACTCCCAAGTATTGCATTATTCTCCATCTCCCTCGCCCCTGCCCCAGGGGCACAGCAAGCCTGCAAGGCAAGCTTTCCTAGCTGACAGCCACACCTTGTTGGGTGTTACTAATGCACACCTCTGAGTGGCACAAATGGTTCAGAGCACCTCTGTTAACACTTTCCATGTAAAACAGTTCCAAACAATAAACTGTGGACAAAAAAATAAGGAAGGGCTTACTCTTTAAGTTCGCTGTAAATCGGGAGGACTGATGGGTGGCACACAAACGCAAAAGCAATGGTGGGCAAAGCATACACGGTCTGTTCAGAGAGAATGTCAGAGAATGAGTTAAGTATTTCCCCCAGTGGTGTGAAGAAATGTTCCATGTTCAACTACCTCAGCTCCCAGCTTGCTGGACTCTTCAACCAAACATTGAGTGCCTTTCTGAGAAGGCAGAAGACCTGTCAATTAGCACGTATTTAATGAAATGTGGAAAACAGCGTGCTTTCAACAGGAGGACAAAGTCTTTGTGTTGGTGGTGTGAGTGCAGCACTGACTGTGCTCGCAGAGCACACGCTGCTGCTGGCTGTGCCCCCTGGGATGGGTTTCCCTGCCCAGCTACTGCCCCCGTTACTAGCACAGTGTCACACGTAAAAGGGACGCATGGTGGGTCACCGCTACGCTACCCTGCCTTGGCATGGAGGGGTGCGCACCCATGGTGCTAAGGCTGAAGTCCTGAAGAGGAAGCCCGTATCCAGACTGTAAGAAAAGAGAACAGGAATGCAGAACTTACAAATAAATGGATATTACAAGGTACCAGACTGAATCCCTTAATTTCCCAGGCCAACAAAAGGACTAGGAGGGCTGTGGATGGAGCATGCTTTTTCTTGGGGAAAGAGAAAGACCATTATGTCAGCAGAAAGGCAGGAGGCCTCCAAGTGGGACCTCAGCCCTTTCTCCACTAAGAACTCGAATGGGTTTCAGTCCTCAGCTTCAAACTTCAAAAATGGGATCAGTGCTCAGGCACTTCTATTCTCCTGAGGGAACAGGTATGAGCAGAGGTCACAGGAAATTGTAGGTCCTCCTCTAAAGACAACATGAGCCCATTCTACATGCAGCTCTGTCCTGCTCTCTGAGATCTGCCTGTGCTGGCCACAGGCATCCTCTTCCCACATCCTATGGTGCACCCCGGGCCTGACAAATTCAGTAAATGTGCTGGTTGCTCTTCAGAGGTCCTTCCTTGCCAGGCCTTTGCCACCTCTCCCTCACAGCACAGTACTGTTGTGGTGTCTTCATCTGTAGGGATATTCAGAAGCTGCCTGGACACAGGGCTGGGTGGCCCTGCCTCAGCACAGGGGTCCAGTCAGGTGATCTCCAGGTCTCCACCAACCTTGGATATCCTTCGATTCTGTGAAAGTGTCCTGTCTCTCCTCTCACACACTGAAGTTGCTAAAATAACTGGCAGATTGTTGGTCCTGAGGGCAAAGCTCTGGAATTCAGCTCTGGTGTACGTAATTCAGATGGACTGATCCTTCTGAGGTGCCTCCATCTCCATCTCAAGGCTCTGAGGCAAATGCTGACACTTGCTGCAGAAGACGACTACCCTTCAATGTTTTCTAAAATATACCTACACCTAACCTGCACCTGGCACAAAAAATTAACTAATTCTTGGTCCATCATGCCAGATCTGGGGTGATGGTTACCCCCAACCAAAGAAAAGTGCTTCACCTGGCTTCTTCAACTGAAGCTGGTGGGTTAAATTAAAAAAAAAACCAACTTTTTGCAGACCTCTGCTATAAATGTGTATTTCCTATGAAAGCAACTAAGGGCCCGAGGACCATGCACTGATGGATGAAGTGCTGTTTCACTGCGAGCACTGAATCCCAGCACAGCTGACAGGAGCCATCCTCCTGCTCCCACAGTTCCAGACAGCTGCCCTCTCACATTCTCTTAGATCAACTTTTTCTGCAGCTGTGTGGTGATGGAGAGAAGCATCCAGCTGAAAGGCAACCAGATTTTTGCTGGATTATCTTTTGGCCATATCCTTTTCACAATCTAGTTCACCGCATGGCTACAGAAACATGCACCCTGTTACAAAGAAGTGGTTTGTGTGCAGAAGGATAGAGATTATGGGCTTTGGATGCAGGTATGACCTACTCAGCCTCTACTGAGCAACAGCCTAAAGGCACAGGTTGCAGCATGGACAGTAAGCGGCAGTGGGAAGGAATAATCTCCAAAAGAAAGCAGCCGTCCAGTGGTAGCTTGAGCCCATAGCCTTAACACCTCTGCTACTAGGGCAGGACAAGACTGCAAAGAGGCACATTCACCATGGCATCTCTGTAAAATGGGCAAGGAGACCCATTGTGCATTTACCACTGGATCACAAGTGGAGCCATGGAGAATCAGACCCTTTGCGGTGCTGATCAGAATAAGAATATGGGGTGTAGGTGCATATATTGTGTGAATTAAAAGTAAGTATTATAAAAAGAAACATACCTTGGAATTAAAGATAACATACTTTGGCTTACACGTATGTTCTGAGCTATTTGATAGGATAGATGATGTTGCATTTAGCCCTTGTCCATCACAGGGAATTTGAAACTTCTTGTAAATAACCTGAAATAAGAGCAGAAGATAGCTAATTGCTAAAATAATAATAAAAAGCAAATTAATATTAAAATATCAGTGGAATTGTGGGCATCCTAGCCTGTATCAGCTATAGTGCGGCCAGCAGGGCTAGGAAAGTGATCACTTCTCTGTATGCAGCACTGGTGAGGCTTTCCCTTGAGTGCTGTGTCCAGTTCTAGGCTTCTCACTACGAGAAGGACATTGAGGTGCTGGAGTGAGTCCAGAGAAGGGCAACAGAGCTAGTGAGGGGCCTAGAGTGAGTCATAAGAGGAGCTGCTGAGGAAGCTGGGGATGTTTAGCCTGGACAAAAAGAGGCTGAGCAGGGACCTTATCACTCTACAACTGCCTGTAGCCAGGTGGAGCTCAGCCTCTTCTTCCAGGTAGGAAGTGACAGGACGAGAGGAAATGACCTTAAGTTGCACCAGAGGGCATTCAAATTGGACATTAGGAAATTTCTTTTCATGGAAACGGTGGTAAAGCATTAGAAAGACTTCCCAGGGAGTCACTAGCCCTAAAAGTGTTCAAAAACCACACAAGTGGATGTTTCACTTGAGGACATAGTTTAATGGTGAACAAGGTGCTGGGTTGGGAGTTGGACTTCATGGTCTTAAAAGGTCTTTTCCAGCCTTAACAGTTCTATGATTCTAAGTGACTCAACCAACAAAGAAGGTAAGGTGAACTTACCACTACCAGGAAAAATACCATGCAGCTTAATGAAAATCCACTGGTATAGCCAAGGTAACCTGAAAGAAATTAAGATGAAGTCTCATACAGAATAACTTTATTAGTCCTTATCTTCGTTTTTACTGCTTTTTGCTTCTTCATGAAAAGTTCAAATGTATTAAACATTTAATATGTATTGTGAACTTTTGAGCAGGACAAAAACATGTCCTGCTGGTTTTGGAGTCTCCCAAAGTCTTTCAAGTCTCCTAGCTTTTGGGCAAGCCTAAGCCTTGCTCTGACCTCTTGTGAGTTCCTCAGGGTCACCTTTACATCAGTTTAATTAACTTTGCTTTTAAATGAGGCTGTGATAACTGAGAAAAACCTGATCCAGATTCCCTGAGTCACATCAGCTGAGTTTGAGTTTTTGTCTCAAAAGGAAGATCCCAAATGGACCTTGGTGCCAAATGTTGTTACCAGCATGATTTTAAAAAAACAAACTGTGTACCTATTGGCATTTCAATGGATTCAAACACATCTTAAAATGCAATTCTCTGTGCATATCTTACTTCAAAGTCCAATACTTCCAATTAACTTCACCAGTAAAAATTTTGATGCTGATAGAAAAGTAACATTTTTTGTCATCTCACCATTTGTGAACTTGTTTTTATGGGCTGCACATAAAATCAAATTATCTTATGAAATGAATTCCCTCTTAACAATAATTTTTAAAATCAATTTCCACAACTGAAGGGATAAAGCTGGCTTATACTGAGCTAAATAACTGTGATAATTTAGGACTATTTGTTTCAAAATGCTCAGAACACAGATTATTTCTGGATCAGGGAAGCTCCTTAGGTAGCAGTGAGAGCATATTTTTACTATTATAGTTGAATTGTCAGTTTGGCCATTAGTGGCACGATGACTGGGTTCCTTTTTTTGATACTCGTGATGGCATTTTCATCTTACCTAAGTTCTTCAGGAGACATAACGGGAGGATTATGCAAAATGTCACTGCGACAACAAGAATCCGCCCATCCACATACCACTCCCTGTATAAAACATTAAAAAAATATACCATGAGCACATCTTAAACATTTTCTGGTTTTCCTCACTCAGTCATCCTCTTTGACTGCTATAGTTGCAGAACTATCTTTGGTCTCCTTACCCCACAAGCTCCTATAAAAGGAGAGAAGGGACCACATCTTGGCTTTGTAGACTTACTAAGTACCCATGGCACTGCTCTGACTCAAGTAGGGCAGATTTCCAGAGTAACCAAAGTATTACCATGGAGATCAGTGTGTGGGTCTGAGAGGCACAACCACCACCTCTGTAACCTGCTATAAGCCACCTTGCCAGGACGAAGAAAGATCATGCAAAGGGCCATAGAGCACAGTGGGGCTGGAGAGCCACCATGAGTCATTTGCCAAACCACCCAGGCACGTGACTGGAGCATCAAACCAGGCTCCAGCTGGCTGGCATGCACTAGCTAGCTCAAGTCTGCATCTCCTCTACCAAAGCACTTTGCATCCTACTGTAAAGAAAGAAAGAGGAGAAGGGGCAGTGTTAGTGATGTTCTGCATGACCTATTTCCATTGCTTGGCCCAGGATAGTAGGAAAGCCAGAAGAATGGAATGCCTACCACCATCTCCTACACTGTAAGACACCATATAATCCAGTGCAAGGGGTATTTACTAGTATATAGAAATGCCACCCCTCTACTAAAGTAGCTGGTAAATGCCAAGGAGTGATAAGGGGCAGAAATCTCAGTATTATGTTCTGCAGTTGTCATATGCTAGTATCAAAGAATCTCACTCTGTGGACATTATTTCAGGGGCAAAATCATGTAAGAGGCTGAGAACTATGGGAAACACATAGTATTTTTAACATGCATTGTTCCAAATATTTCAAGTGTTGCCTAAAATATTATTTCTATGATAAGAATTTTGAACATAACAAAATTCTTCATGAAAAGATGGTGTGCAAAAACGGCAACTAAGCTTTCATTTCCTATCCATCTTCTCCTTCCCAGATTTGTCTTGTCTTTTATTAACCCCCTGAGATATTCCTGTGAAAATCTACTTTGACAAACCTAAAGGATATCCAATATTTTAGAGCTTTTTTAAACACATGCTTAAACTTTACTATACAATGTTAAATTCTACAGTCTAAATACCAGAACTAATTCAACTTACGAAAAACTTTCTTCTTCTCCCATTAGAAACTTTATGGCAGAAGGCAGCTCATTTTTGACTATGAAGAGATAGCTCAACATTGCTGGAGGAAGAAGAAGATAATTTTAAAAATGGGTAAAATAGTTTGTGGAACAAGTACTGAGAAGCATCCTTAACCTTCTCCCACATCAGTGTCTGATGATGTAAGACCCCAAACCATGATTGACTGTAAATTACTGATCACTCAGTAATGCAATGTTTTTAAAGGGCTGTATGCAAAATGATAGCCACAATAGGAGCATGAAGAACCCTGGATGTCATGGAGAGAAGGAACCTAACTCGTTCATAGCTGTAATGTTATTGAGATATTCCCAGGCTTTTTTGAATATTCCTCATTTCCTTTACCTCCAACATTCTGAAGAGATGTAGCTCCAAAGACAATCATTTTTCCTGGGGTACCAAAGATCTGCTCACCAAGCTTTTCATACACCATGCAGCCTGCATGAGAAGAGGAGAAAGGTATCAAACACACTACTGGAAGCTGTTGAGTCAAAGCACTTATGCTTCCTTTTCAGCCAAGCACCTATCACTGCAGCCAGGCCTGTCCTTTGCAAGAAATTAGGGAGCTCTCCTGGAATTTCTAGGGCTAAAAATTACATAGGAATGTTTTCTTGACTTCTATAAATGTTATTGTTGGCTACCAGTCACTTCTGAAATGGAAGCTCTTAATGAGATTATTGCACCTCTTTAATGACTCTGTCTATACCCCGAGTGACATGCTAAGTTCTGGTATCCTCATCCCAGCATATCAAGTTTTGCACCTGCAATGAGAGTAATGTAGAAAGGCTCCTCTCCAGAAAAAGCCTGGCACAGCAGGATCCACAAATCAGCCCTGGCAGTGGGGACACACACTATTGCCATTCGGCAGTTCTGCTTGCCTTGACTGAATGAGGACAGCCACTGGTTTAGAGGATCATTGATGGCTTCTAATGACAAAGCCTGAACTTGTGAATTCTCAGTATTGTATGTTTTTGGTAAAGCAGGCAAAGGTGTAAAATATAACAAAATTTTCTTTTCAAATATCTGTCAAGCTTGTGAAATTCCTCTATTAATTGGTTTGTGTTTACATTAAATGTTTTTTTTTACTTGGCTGCAATGCAGGCTGATAAAAAGACTGAGCATTGTGAAGATGGTGAGATACACAGGAACAGAAGGAGAAATATTGCAGATGTTACATTGGGCAGATGATTTTTAAAATTTATCCCATGATCTGGTTTTCGCTATATTATCTTTCAGCTGACATTTCTGCTTTGAAATTTGTGTAAAAAGTAACTTTGAGTTTAAATGCAATATAAAAAACAGGACTTAGATTTTGGGAAGTAATGGGACACAAATGTATCCATATTGAGGCACTTGTACCTAGTTTAAATAGGCAGTTGCTGGCATTACATGTGCTGTAACAGTTATCACGTGTGTCCAAACTGCATATTTTAATATTACAGTAGTCTTGTGTACAGATTATTTTTAAAATATGGCTTCAGACATTGCTAACAAGGAAAGAGGCTCTTGAACATCAGAGCACATTGTCATTTGACCTAATACTGTAGGCAACTTCTAATTTCTGAGTTTAGATATCACATCTGTGTTACAGATACACTTCTCTCTGAGAAGGAACTGTTTCCTTTTATTTTATTCTAAGAAAACTCCACCACAAAGATTATCAGGAGTTTCATACTAACCACTAAGGCCAAACTGTATTTCCAGGTGAGCTTCTCCATAGGCAAAGATTCATTATATTTCATTTGCAATTTGATTTGTAGTGCAAAGAAATTATATGAGCTGTTCCTTCTAGCTCACTGAATATAACATTATTGGGCAGCAGAATTCATTCCTTGTCATAAGTTTTTCTCTTTACAGTGATGCTGTTCTTCATTGCCATGCCATAAATTCTTTAAATTCTTGTTAATTCTAGGCTTCTGACCCAAAGTGTGTAAGGCCTTCCTATTGTGTTAGCAAAGTGATAGAAACTCCATCTTACACAAAGCACCTGGCCTCATCTCAACACTCGTCAGCTCTTGATCTTTACATTCTACTGAATGGTGTAACATTGTAAATTACCTGTTTCCTTTGAACACACCAACAGGAGATGTATTGAATAAATAGATAGCAGCGTGACCGAAACCAAAAGAAGCCTAAAAAATAATGGAAAATAAAGTTTACCATACGAGATGAGGTCTGACATTGCAGTATTTCATTTCAGGTCATGTTCCTGTTGTGGTCAACGTTCCGTGTTCAGGTCATGTTCCCATGACTCTGAGATAGTTTTTTATTCTTCTGACAATGCAAAAAGCCCTAAAATACAGGTGATTCACATCCTGCTTGTAGCTCCACCATGGAGGTAGAAAACTCTGCATGTAGAGGGATACGACTAAATAAAACTTAGCAGAGCTGCAGAGCACAGCCTCTTAGTGAGTTATACCTCCCCATATTGAAAAAAAAGCAAGAATAAAGATGTTTTATCAGATAGGAATGAAGATTTATCAGAGCATGGACAAGCCAGACATGCCACTCAAAATCCATTTGAAGGCTTTTTTTTTTCTGGAAGCAGAGTGAAAATTTAAAGGAGGGTCCTGTTTGTAAGGACTTCCATACCGAACGGAAGCATCTTTTCCCAGGATGTTTCATATGTTACCAAAGGGGTGCCCAAATGGCTTTTTATGTGCCTCACAGTGCCCCAGGAGGAGGAAGATGTGGGGAGCTAGGGCTTGACTTGCTTCCCTTGGGAATAAAGGCTGCAACCAAAGGCTTGTATTTTGTCCAGGTCAGATTCATGTTCCCTCACTGATGTGAGTCCTGGTCTGACATGATCCATAATTTAACTTCACAGAGAAGAACTGCAGGAAGTAATGACCAAACTGTTTGTGTAGGGAATTTTCTGGCACAAATGATAATTAGTCAATGCTGGAGGCCAAGTGCATAAAAACACATTTTCTCATTGCTCAATGTCTTGAATCTGAGCACCATGAGCGCCTTCCTCTCCAACACTCTGACACACAAAGACCTGATGATGTTTTCATGATGTGTGCAAAGAGCATTCGGACAATCTGTTGGCAATTCCTCCCTTTATTATGACAACTACCCTCCAGACACCGAGAAAAACAAGGCTAAAATTCAAGAGAAAACAAACTGCTGCCATAGCTAGGCAGCAACACATCTTTTTCACAGGAATACATAGAACAGAATGAGAAGCCTCCTCTCTCCATTTTTTTATTAGTTTAGACTGGAAATACTTTAGTGCCAAATAATACTTGGGGCCAGAGGAGCAGGGAGAAACATAAAGAGGTGACAGGAGGAACTGTCCTTTCGCCAGCAAAGAATGATGGTTGACAATAACAACACACTCTTTGTACAGCCCTAAGGGTGTTTCTCCTTGAGAAGGTGGAGAAGGGAAGGAAGACTGTACTGGCTGAGGTCACTCTGGTCCATTTTTTATGGACTTGCTAAGCCCTGCTCCTGCCCGTGTTCCCTGCTGAGCCGTTCCGCCCCTGTCTGCCTACAGACACGGCGCCCTCAGCTGCTGGGGCTGACTCACTCCCAGCCCCAAATGGCTACAACTCTGCATGCCAGCATCCAGTCTGTCTTAGTATTAAAAGCTTCTGTTTTTCAGGCACTGAGCTCATGGAGCCTTTGCAGTGGTAAAAATAACACTCCCAAGAAGCCAGGTATTTATCTGATCTGTTGTCCTTAGTTCCCCATAGGGTTCCTACACACACTTGGCATTTTCATTAGCACGGTATGAAAAACTTGTTTGTGCTAGGACTGTGGTATGGACAGGAGTATTCGTGCCAGAACCACCCCTTGGAAAGGCATGAAAATGTCCATGCCATTTGCTCTGCACAAACTCAAAAGAGAAGCAGGGTAGCTTGTGCTGCAGTCCCAAAAACATTCCCCCACTTTTTATTTTGTCTGCTTTCAAAGAAGTTCTGGTAGTTATGAAAGCCAACAGCAGATGCAAAAGTTACCTTCCCCCAACAGAATAAATAGTTTAGGCCAGGGCACTGCTACAGTGTTGGGAAGAACAAAATGCTTCTGTGATGCCACAGCTGTCTTCTCCCAGATGCCACATTTATCAGGTAAATTGAAACCTGTGCTGTCCCTTCCCTCTGTGAAGTCCCAGGTTTTGGGGCCAGAAGACCTGTGAGGCTTCTGCAGCCACAAGAATTATCTCACTGAGCAGTTCTGAACCCTCAAAAGGTGCAGAGGATGGAAGAGCACAGGGTTTGCTCTTGTACAGCCTCCCTGTGGGCTGGTCTGCCAGCCTGCCCTACAACACTGCAGGAGTTACACTGCAGCTTCCTGATCCCTTCCAGACACACCCAGCAGAAGTGGTTGCAGTGTGAAACTTCAGCTGTAGTCTCATACTATTCCTGATCTAACAAGCTTCTCTGCCTCAGCAAGGTTTTTCAGATCACGTGCAGTGTTGGGTTAAATGCAAGTTGAAAACACCTTATGCTTGGCCAGCTCATATTTCTCTGCAACATGACCCATCACTTCAGTCCTGGCCCTCCAGGATGAAACCATAAGCAGCAACCACTGCTCCTGCCATCCCCAGGTAGCCCAGCTCATCTCTAACTTCCCAAACTTTTTGTTATCCTTCTATGGCAAAGTTTTCTCTCTTTTTGCATACTGGAAATGATGCCCTCTTTTGGTCTAGGCTGTAGTTATCAACAGCACTGGGATTTAGATCCTTTGAGTTCCTACTCTCAGTAGTTTTGCCTAGAAAGTATAATGCTTTGTTATGGTACTGTTAAGCAAAAAAGATGTGTCATTGCCATGTTTATTTTGTACATCTTATGCTTAGGATATTGGATCTGAATTGATTCAGATGTTCGTGGCAGTGAACACTTCACACTGCAAGAGCCCAAAAGTTGTGAGGGTAGAAACCAGGCTGGGTCTGCTTTGCTAGCGCTGAAAATGCTCCCTTAATTCTTCTGCATCTGCAGAATTTTCAGGGATAGTGTATACCAATACTGGATAAAGCAACCGAAAACCTTTCCAGAATTGTGCTTTTCAAAAGCAGTGAATTTAAGATCTTATGTGCAAAAAGCAGTGAAGGTATTGTTAGGATTCTAATCACTGGCAAAGCAGAAACGATCTACCTGTGACAATGACAGCAGAACTATAAATTTATGGGAAAAATGAACTGAATTAGAGTGTAAGAAAAAAATCTGTCACTAATGGACTAAATTTAATGCTGAGATTATGGCATGAGAGCAGAGTCCTTAAAGCAGTTCAACTTTCAAGCATAACTACAGATACCACATTAGGATCCTGCATCTCCAGGCTACAAAGAGGGAAGCTCTAGTAGCCTGCTCAGTTAGGTCCTGCTAACTTACTTCCTTTGATCTCAGCTGGCTGCTCTATCTCAAGGCCATCAGAGCTAAAGGTATCATAAAGCTAACAAAAACTATTACCCACTTTTAAATACACACAGGTAATGCTGTTGTTTAAATGTGTGTTTAAAAACACACAGGTAAAGAGAACAATACTGTCATTTACTGTATGAGATCTCCACATTCATGTTTGGCAGTTTTTTGTACAATGTGTACAAATCTTCAGATCTAGTACACTCACTACTCAGGTCAAGATCAGTCACCAACACACCTTGCCAGAAGTTTCTCAGGTGTTCACATAATCTGTCTAATCTATGTAATTTAAAAGAGACTGCATTTTTACATCCTTTAGAACAAATACATATCACTTAACTCTCATAAAAACTGCTGAAAGAGTAAGAAGAGGACAGGATTATAAAAATCTAAATCAGTAAGGATAAATTGAGGCTGCTCCTTTGTTGAGAACCTATTATCACAGAAGAGGTAACAAGGCTGAAAAGACTTAATCCCTTTTTCTCTCCTTACAGTGATGTCTTTTCAGGACTACCTAAAAACAGAGGCCTAAGGCATCAACAGCAGTTACTGCAACCATCAGTTTGTACTCCCAGAGATGGAGCATGGCTGGAATATTACATACAGGTTAGAGTACTGCGTAAAAAAAGCAGAAAGAATAAAATAAACACTGTCACTCTGCTAACAAAATATATAAATTACAGTCCAGCCTAGCTTAGTGACAACACAATAATGAGATGTTCTATGCTTTTAAAGTAAATGGACTAATTCCTTTGATTACTCCTAGATTTTACCCCACCACAGCAAACTGTAAACTAGCAGCATGGATCTAGCTATCCTGGCACAAAACTCTAGAGCAGATGGCTATATGGTATCACTTTGGCCATCTACTCTGCTTTATACAGGGCCCAAAATAAGTTTTTCCCAAAATCCTAAGAAATTGCAAAAGTTCTATATTTTTAGATTTGACATTCAAGAAATGACCTCTCTTTCGAGCAATCTGTAAACTCAATAACTATGTTGAGTAGTTCTCAAATATTGCAAATTATTGTATTTCTTCCCTCAATGAACATTTATAATTGAAATCTGCACACAATTCCCAACTGATTTCTTAACGATCACTTTTCAAAATGAAATGTCTCACACTGAGATCCAGAATAAAACTGTCTTAGTCATTCAATGGCACGGCTTCATTTTGACTATTAAATTCTCCTTTATAAAAAGCCTCTTTTTTTCTTTTTTTTTTGCTGGTAAGTAGTCTACCTCAGTTCTTTTCTATACTAAAATCTTGGCTATATTTATGTTGGCTTTCAAGGACTCTAACTGAAGAAACTATGGGAGCGAGATGAAAATATTATATGCAATATATAAAGGAATATAAATATTCTTGGCTTAAAAAAAGTGTTTTTTGCACCATGCTTAGGAGAAAGCTCTGGAGATCCTGTGACACAAGTAAGAACTAGGTAGTAGCCTACTGCAACTGTTACTACTGAACATTTTTTATATCTATGTACTTTGCAGAGCACAGGAAAAATCCCTGTCTAGGGCTGTAGTAAATAACATGGAGTTAATTTTCTCTAGCACTACAAGTAGTGTTTTTTTCCACAAAAACATTTGACTGAAAAAAGCTGTCTGAAACTTGTAGCTAATATTTTCAGGCTTGAATGCTGTACTTGATTACACATGGACTATAAATCCCTCCACTTGCTGTCAGTGCACACATTCTTTAAACACAGTGAAATTCCATGGAGATCAGCTACTCACCACCTGAATACTTACAGAAAAAGGAGAATTCCTGTGTTGGCCAAGGCAAAGGCAAGACCCAAAATCCCACTGCCCATAATTGCATTGCTAAGGTTGAAGACGGACATTCCCAGTGAAGTAGTTCCTGGGATCTGGAGAAATAAAGACAGATGTGTCAGCAACAGCTTGGAACAGAGCAGGGAAATGCACCTCTCTGCTTCAAACCCCATGTTTTGTGATGTATCAGATGTACGTAACTACTGCTATGGAAATGACTTCAGAAAAATTGTTTGAAAGAGGAGAAAGCGTCGCTGAACTCTGTCACAGCCACGCTGCTCGCTGCCCGGTATTTTGTAAGCTGACCTAAATTGTACAGGCAACACACAGCTCATTAACCTTTCAGTTTTAAACCCCATCTTCCACTACATCTGAGAAACATCCTGGACATGTAATTTGTATATGGTAAAGGCATGAGGAACCACCACAACTTCCTGCCCAACAGAGGCCAGAGGGATTTCCTTGCCTCATCCTAATCAATATGCTTGCGGGGTTTGTTTTGGGCTTTTATTTAAGTGCTGATCCCAAGCAGTTCCTACTGGAAATCTAATTCAGTTATAGTTGTGTGTGCCCAGCACTTTTGAAGACAATGTCTAAAGGGCCTTTCATATGCACAACACACAGTTCATTTTGACAGGGAACAGAGCAGTGAGACTTACATATTCATCACATTTCTTCTTCTCAAGGTGGCTGTTTGTGAGACTTCTTCTGCTTTCTCGATCCGAAATAAACTTGCTGAAAGAAGTCAGAGGATTTACTTCCAGCAAGTGCTTAGAAAATATGAACGCATTCATTCCATAAGCAGCATGTGATTACAAAATATTCACTGTATAAAAATTGTATGTGAAAAGAAGTCAAACTCATTACTGTTCAATGAGTCAGATCACACCTCAGTGCTGCAGAGTATATGGAGCATCAAAAAAGGTAACTTCAGCATAAGATCAGAATCGATGTGTATAAATGCAAAATATATGTATATACAAAATAGTCTTTTAGGCTATTTAGGAAAGAAGCAGAACCAATTTTGTAGATAGGGAAGTAATTTGTTGGCACAGAAGCTTCTCCAGGGTGCTCTCAGCCCCTGCATGGGGGTGAGCGTACCTAACACCACTCTGCAAGGCAAGTAGCCATTCTCTGTGGCCAAGTGGATTGTACTTATTTCTTTCCCTCATTATCAGGCCCTGAAGGTCCTGTGAAGCAAGTACAACAAAAAACCAAACAGACTTCTGCTTCCCCTCCTTATCAACCTCAAGACTCCTGGGCACCAGCTCAATTACTTCCTGCCTTGCCAGGCTGGAAGGTCGCAGGCACGCAGCCCACCAGGCAGTGGCGATGACCCCTCCACAGAAGAGAAAAGCATAACAGCATCCTGGGCACTGAATATAAAATCAAGCAGTTACAAATCCTAAGTGGGGAACTTGAGACTGCAGCTGCCACTGGCCAGAGACAGCCCCCTCCAAGGATTATGGGAGTGGCTTATATTCTTTTACATTCTTTTTTTTTCGAGATTATGATTGTACACTGATACAACAAACCATAGATTAAGATCTGGTCCCATCTGCTGAGGATCCAGGTGACTAGATGTTTAAAGTCAAATTGTACTATAAATTCTGTTTTACGCTGCTTAATAGACTGCACTGAATTGATTCTGTTTGTTGAAATCCTTTGCCATTCTAATCATAAATTCTGTGCTACACTAATCATAACACCCTGCTAAAAAACAAACCTTTAATTGAAACTATGAATTATTGCCATTATCATTCTGCCAAGGATCCCTACAAGATTTCACCAGTCCTCTCAGTGTCAAGTGGCACAGCAAAACCCCACATTGCCACTGAAACCTTAAGCTGACACATAGGGCTGGTATGGCAGGAGTTAAGAGGAGGAGGAGGTGACACACATGCCAGTGCTGGCTGGATAATCCTGAGCCAGGCAACCTGCTCTGTTGGTACTCTCTTCTGGTTTACAGCAGTTTCATGCAAGTGTCTTTCAAAATTCGATGCTGAATTCATCACAGTGCAAAATGAAACACTTCTGTGCAGGGAAACATAGAATAAACAGCTTTTCTTTCTCTTTATCCTCTACTTGTTCTGTGTCCTTGTATCCACATTTAGGAACTTACTGTCCCCCTGTGGCAGTGTTGGCATCCTTGAGATTTACCACACTTCTGATTTGGATGAGCTGTTATTTTCTCACAGATCTTCTCTTCAGCAAACACTTTAGTTTGTATAAAGCATTCTTTCAGCTTTTCATCTTTTGAAGGTTTATGCACAATTAAGTCCCTGGCATCTTTGCTAATCCACAGATGGTTCTTAGTCTGCACTAGCTAATACCTCAGCCGTCGTACACGTCACATACTTAACCAGGGGCTGTCACCAAGTGTCAGGGCCCATTTCAGCTGTAGCTACATCAAGCTGGCTCTTCTTACATTGAACAGACAAAAAACACTGAACACAAACACCAGCACTGCTGGTCCTTTCCCACAGTGGGAATCATCTACTGGCCAGGGATATATAGTTCAAACTGTGACTCAAGACTTTGCATCATCTCAGTACATCCAGCAGTACTCAGGCTGGTAATAAATCCACGAACTTGTAAAGACAGAGCTTGAGCAAACTTCCCTACTGCCTCAGCTGTGGCCTAATTATTAGTGATATGTATGCTAGCACAACTTATAAGGCTATGCCAAAATCATGCAGCTATAATGCTGCTGACTTGGCTTCCACAGCTGACACACTGGGCCTTGTGTCTAATATTTTGTGTTTATGTCTTAAATCCAGGTATAGACGGCAAAATGCAAGTGGTATTTTGGCTTTATGGTTTTTTGCAATTTTGACTCCTGCCCATTGGTCTGCTTTGATTTCCTTCATATCAGCAAAAAAGAACTATATGCTTCTCCTGTATTTTTTTAATACTAACTTCAGCAACTAATTTGCTGCAAAATACAGACATGCTGTCAGATTAACCAGCCCTAACACAGTTGGAATAGATGGCTGAACCTCTCCCACCGTTTTATGAAGTGAAAAGCAACCGCTTCTAAGATAGACTGATCCGAAATTAGCTTTCCAAAGCTCACCTTGTAGGTATTTCATCCTCATGGATAAAATCTCAACCTGATTCAGAGCATGTGCTTTTTCTCTTTCATGTCTGTTTAAAGCCCATCTCTTGAACTCAGGCAGCAGAGTGTGAACAGTTTGAAAAAGACATTCCATCTCTCTCTCGAAACACCCTGCAGGCAATTTGTACAGGCAGGAGCACAGAGAAAAGTTTTGTCTCTTTTGGATTTGTAACTGCTGCTGGGAACATCTGTGGACTTTGCCTTCTTCTGTCATTTATGGAGATCATGTGTCATTTTAGATTTTGTCAAGAGTTATGATAGAAGTCACTAGTCTGCTCCCCCCAGTTCTGCTCATCTCTCTGCAGCCAGTTCCCTCTTACTAATTACAAAAATAACAAACTTGTAGATACTATTATTATTGCCTTCTGGTACTAAAGTTCCATGAAAAGTATTGTTAAAAAACTAATACATGATAAAGACAACATTGGAGTAACATTGCTTGAATATGAAAGTGACCATGGGACTTCCCATCTGAATACTTCTGACAGAATAAACAGCGTTTGCAAAGCTGGTATCTTCCATGGTCAACAGACATGTTATTTCCTTCTGAATGGGACTTTGAGAGAACTAGTCTGATTTGATAAATTGATCTGAAGTACTTTCTTCTGAGTCAGTTCTAGAGTAAAACCAGAGTGGGCTTGCTGCCCAGCTGGGCTCCTCATCTACCCTGCGTTTCCCACATCACACTTTTCTCCATTTATGCTGTGTGATGTCTACAGGAGGGCAAAGTTGGGCATGGGAATGTGGGTACTGGGATCCCAAACCATGAGGTACATAGCACTGAGCCCAGCTTTCCTATGGGGGACTTCCCAGCCCCAGGACAGCTTGCCCAGACAGCTCAGCAGCGATGCAGTACAGGGGGATGTGGGCTGTGCCTTTGCTATTGCAGGCAACTTAACCTGCAGGTCCAGAGGAGAGGTCTGCCTTGGGACAACACTTGGTGCAGCCATACCATACGAGAGACAAGTCTTCCATACATGAAAAATATTACTGGATCATAAAGGAAATAAAATTTAAAAAAAAAAAAGTAGGATGAAAGGTAATCCAATGAATTCAGCAGAAATAAATTTTATCAAGATATTGCTTTTTATAAACATTTTTTTTCATTTCAGGGTGTTTTTTTCCCTAGAACATATGAAAGGAAACATATGTTGGAATACTGGAACTTCTAGTTAAACTGTGCCATGCATCTGCTCTGCTTAATAGATGTGCTTAAAAAACAAGCCATTCATTGTCACAGAATGTTGTATTTTTGACCTTTATGAACATGACATGAATTAAGTGAAACGCCTGTTTATGCTGGCCTCTCCCAGCCCTCCCAAGGATCAGAGGCCACTGTGAGAGGTGCTGTGGCAATGCACTGTAGGACTGTCTGTGTCATCAAAGCCTTGAGACTCCCTGACAAGCATGAAATCCATTTGCACTGTTTGTTGTGTTCATTTCAAATGCTTTACCCATCACTGAAAGACATAACCTGTTCTTATATATTTCTGCTTTCCTGTTGTGTTTCCTGTGTCACAGCTGAGTATGAACAGACTATACGAAACTTTTCAGATATATTGGTGAAATATCCTGACCAAGATATAATGAGCTCATCCTTGTGATACATGAAGCCTCACAGCTGGCCTGGAAAGAATATCTTAATCTAATTATTTCCCTGGTTTGATTTAGTGCAAAGCAGAAACTTAGCCTTATTGATAAAGTGGTTTAAAAAGGATGATGTTTAACTATGGTTTCCAAATTTAATTTTTTTAAGGACTTTAATGAGAAACGTTGAAGGTGATACCCCCAAGCTAACCACTTTGGCTAAGCAGAGCCAGCCAAAAACCATCTAGCCATCTCAGATACATAATTAAATTAAAATGGTATCTTACAATGCCTTAAATATTTGTTAGGGAAAGCTGGTTTTGCCAAGATGACAGAACTTTATCCTTAGGCAGCTTCTTAAACTGCATGCTAACTGCAAAGCAGCAGCAAAGATTTTCAGGGCAGGCAAGAACAAGAAATGCAAAGGAGAGCTTGATCTGACTTACACTATGAAACTTGGACCAGATCTTAGCACAGCTACTAACAACCTTGTTAACTGAACAAGGGGTGCTGATAACTTACCATAAACCAAGACAGGCATTCAGACATCAGCTTCCAGAGAGCACTGTCACAGTTATAGTTAAGGAGTAAGTTATCTAAATACTGATTTACAATTATGTGCAGAGATAGCAAAGTTTTATAGCCAGGAGACATAGTTAAAAGTCACAAAATCCATGTCTGGGTTTCATGCAAATCTCTGAACTGACATTTTCAGAAGACATTCCCAGTCAACATCTGCATACCAAAAAAAACCCCTCTTAGTGCAGCCTCTTCAAATCAACATCCCCTACCTACATATAACTATATATTTAGGCCTGGAAAAGGCTGGAAAGCCAATAGAACATATAGGATTCTTTTCCAAGATCAAGAAATATTTGGAGTTTACAACCAGTTTTGGAATCAGCTTGTGCCTGGTGTACCATCTCTGAAAGACCCTTAAAAAGTTGCTCTACATTGAGCTTGATAAACTACATGCTGAGAAAAAAAAATTAAATACAGAGTGAAAAATCAAACAGGTTGAAACAACAAAAAAGTTAGTTGAAAATTACAGATCTAATCTAAAGCTCAAGTGAAATCAACAGAAAAAGTCCCACCAATTTTGATGGACGTGGGCATTTTACAAGGCCTCATATCACCTGCCAGGCAGCATAAAATGTGTTGTTCCCTATGCCTGTTAACCTCTTAGCCCATGGAAAAAATGTGTTTGCCAAAACAGTTACAGAAAGGGACTAACCACATCCTTTCAGGATGCGCTTGGCACAGGTGCAGAGTAGGATATGCCTGCCTGCTGGGCACACGTGATGGTGTGGAGGTGCTTGCACAGGGCAATGGCTGTGGGTGGCCCAGGGACAGCCTCAGCCCCAGGGCATGCTGGCAGAGCTGCACTGGAGCCAACGTGCTGCTGCACTGGAGCCAGTGTGCTGCTGCACTGGAGCCAACGTGCTGCTGCACTGGAAGCTGTGCTCAGTGCGACCTGCCTTGAAACTCTTGGTTTGGACATGGAGGAGGACATGAACAAACTGGGATGTATAGTCATGCATGGAATGCAAGTAGCTGTCCCATGAATGCCTGGGCAGAGGGCTAAGAGAACCTCAGTAGGCTATATCCCATAGCCAAATGGTAGATCCTCCTTCTGCAGAGGAAGCAAGTTATCTAGAAAGGAACAGAAAATCCTGGAAAATGTTAATCTGCCCTAAAAGCTAGACCAGTAATCAAAATTCTGCTTCTGAGTTTCTGACTCTCTTTCCTCACTCCGCTTTTCTTCTTCCTTTAGCAAGTAGTCTGGATCCAGCCTAGATCTTGCCACAATTACTATGCCCTAACTCCACAATGCACATTGTGACCACAGAGGACCAGGCACATCCAACACGCTTCTTCCCCACTCCCCACCCTCCATAAAAATTCACTGACAATGAAGCGCCAGCAGGGCTTTTCCCCATAACAGTTACTGATGGCATCAGCCAAAGTGCTGGGGAAGCACAGCCAGCCCAGTATAGCCACTCCTTGTCTCAAGGATATAAATCGTCAACAGGCTCCAGGGAGCGAATTTACCACTGTCAGCCCCTAAGCTCCTCTCCTTACAACATGAACCAGCAGGAAAGCAAGCATGTTCATACTGGAAGTGTTTTGTTTTGGCAAAGTTGGAGGGGTTTTGTATTTCTCTTGCCTTTTTTTTTTTTTTTTTTATCCCTCTTAACAGAAGTGGTTTGTGTTTCGTTTTGGCACTTTCCATCAAAGCAGTTGCATCAGAAAATTCCTGACCAGCTCTAATCTTCATCAGCGCAGCTGCGCTGTGGTCACAGCACCGCCCACCCTGCTGGTGAGGGCCCCAGGGCTTCCCTGGGGCTGGTGGCAGGGACAGACTGGCACTTTCCTGCCCCCAGCCCTGCCACCAGCCTGGGCCCCCTGCTCTGTCCCTCGGTATGGCTGGCTGGTTTTGCTATGTGAATGGTGTGGACAGTGCTGGGCGCTTATTCCCACACCTGTCACAAAGATCCTTGTCCACCCACGCAGCTCTGAGTCCCACAACTGACTCTACCTTACCGGGGAAAAAAAGAGCTCTGAATTTTGTTTTAACACTAGAAAGTGAGTTTCTTATGTAGCTGGAGAGGATGCTGCCAACAGGAAGAAAAGGCAAGAGAAGAAGACTTTAAAGATCATAAAATAGGTGGCAGCAGCCCCACAGAAGGGAGCAGAATGATGTGCTGGGACACACTTCCCGGCAAGGCTGGATCACTATGCAGGCACTGACTGGCCCTGTGCTCCACCTTGCTTTGCAATATTTGAACACGAAGTTTGATCAAAATAGACCTTCCTATTTTACAGCTCACAAAATACAAACAGGGTCTGTCAGCAGGTCTTTGCTGTAAACTGGATGGCTCAGCACCTGTTGGAGGCTGGCAAGAAGGGCTGGAGAACTGCTCGCTGGTGGAAAAGGCAGCTCTTCAGAAAAGACTGTAAGCTTATAGAAAAAGCCAACAGCCCAAGTATTGCATCAATAATAATCGTAACTAATAATTTTCACCAATATTGATGCATTTTTTCAACTTGATCTGAGTTAGGTGCAACCAACTGAGTAACTAATGAACTGAGTTAGGTGCTCAAAGGAGCAAACTGCTGCCCAGTTTATCTTGCCAAACTGCAAATACAGACTGGAACTACATTTGCCAACCACACCAGCTGTAACTTCCCAGAAGCTTGGGATACATGGAGGTGGCCAGACAAGTTAAAACTGCCATATCAGAGATCAAAGGTGAACTGAGACACCTCCCCAAAATTATGCCATTGTATTGTTATTAGTTCTTTGCTGTGTGTAAGCAGGCATCAAAAAATTTTGGCTTTTTGCTGCATTATATGTTTGCGAATTTTATTAGACTAATTTGAAAGATTCAAGACAATGATTAAATTGCTACTCTATTTGCTTTATCTGCTATTGCAGCCTATGCTCAACAGATGTTACATATGAAATTCAAATTACATCTTCAAATGGAGCATGACTTGGTAATGAATAATTCAAGACATATATTGAAAATTAGAATGCTGTTTTTAAACAGTGTGTTTCCTAGCAGAGGCAACGTCAGTGGAAAAATACTCACCTATTTATCTGGCCATTTTCCACCTCTGTGAAATCATTTGAATCATTGCTGATGTTATCATCTTCAGGGACAGTCATATTCTGCAATTCGGTCAGTTCTAGTCCAGCTTTGAAAGGCATGCTGAGTGAGGAACTGTGCCTATCCAAGTGGTTCTTCAAATACTAGTGTTTGGTTGGTATCTCGTGGGTAAACTGCAGCCACAGTGTCAGCAACCTAAATAAAACAAAAGGAAAAAATCCAAGATGCATACCACCAACATCGGGCAATATCACCAGAAGAAACCAGTGAAACCTGTGCAGGAGAGACATCCATACCAACCAAGTTTGTGTTGTTAGATGGATCTCAGGTTATGTCCTAAATACATTGCAGAACATTGAGTAGTAACCTCATATGTCTTAATGAGATCAACCTCACTAACCTTATAAACTTGCCCTGTCCTGACGACAGTGTTTTTTTTAGACTTGTGAGCAAACCAAGCCTGTTTGTTTCAGAAAAAAAGATTAACCTACAAAATAAGGAAGAAAAATTATTTTCTTGTCCAAGTTCCAATTCAATATCTGGTGTTTGTCCTCTGTATGTTCTCCATTCTTACTTAAAAATGTAAAACACATATCCATGCTGATGCTAAGTGGGATAGAAAGAGGGATAGAGTTATACCAGTACTCTGTTCTACTAACACATGTATTCTGACCTGTTAAGGATTTTTTGGAAAGCAGAGATGTAGTGAATGCTTTCTTTTAAGTTTTTGGATGGTTAAACTTTTTATGAACAAGGAGAGAAACAGAAAAAATCTAAATCCCTAAGCTCATGTATCACAGAAAGAAAGGGAAATGCATACCTTGTGTCAAGCAGTTATTATCTAGAGATCAGGTAATCTCTCCTCTGATAGGTGTGTTCCATAAAAGCACAGAGAATAACACCAAAGGCAGATCTGAGAAGTCTGCTACACTGACATACTTCCTCATCAGCAATGCAAATCAACTGAAAGACCAATATTTTCTGGAGTCCAACCACTCTCAGCTGAGCTACAACTCCAGTGTGGTAGTCAGGCAACACTGTTACTCACAAACAAGCTCCTGCACCACAACTCTCTCAATTCCCATCTTGTGAATGAATTTCCTGCAGTATTGCCAAACAACTATTCAATCTGGAGTACACTGTAAACCCTCAGATACCAGATGAATTTGGGGATATTTTTAAATTCTCAAATCCATCAAACTGCTTGCATGCAACTAAAGAGGAATGAGTATCCCCAGGCTCTTGCAGGGTGAGACAGGAGGATGTACTACACTTGTTCAGTTATAACATCTGCCTATTTCATATTAAGTTTACAGAAGTCAGTACTTCTGTTTTATACCACATCCCCACCACGCAGAAGACGGCTTTGCAAATAAGCAGTACTTTCCCTGTAAATACATTCTCAGAAACACCATTTTAAAGTTTACATGTGCTCTCAGCAATTCCTCAAGAGCCCACCCTGTCCAAACTTCAGGTGCCAAGTTTAAAGGCTAGCCTCGAGGCTAAGAGAAGGGCAGGATCCCTTCTCTTCAACTGAAGGAGCAGCTAAGCTTCATGTGATTATGGTGGCAAACGCTGCCTGGTGCAAGGGTAGAGTTCGGGGCATGTGAGCTGGATACTTTTCAACTCCTCTGCAAAAGAGATTTCCACTACAGATACCAGGAGAAAACTGCTCAGGTACTAAAATGTTGGCACAATAAAATATTAAAAAAAAATAATAAATTGATTTAGGCTGCTGATAAATAAATGCAGACTGGCAAGCAGAGGGTGGTTTTAGCATTCTGGAACTGTCTTCCCAGAGGCTCCAGGGATAAAATAGTCTATCTACCTATTTTGGAAGAGAAGCTCTTTTTATAAAAGGATAAAGCCACAGGAGACAGTGACTGCTGAGGTGTCAAGGACCAAGCTCACTCAATTCTGAAGTTTCTTGGGACCGTGAGTTCCTAAAATAAACAATTTCTTAAGAGACCTGCCAACCTCTGTACCAGGATCTGTGTCCCCTGGCATTTAAAAGCCCATGTAAAGGTTCACCTGAGATTCAAGCAGAGAAGCTTTTCCTTTGGGCACTGTTTTGCATCATGATGCCCAGGAGGATTTTGAGAACTGCCTTGACATTGCCTGTGCTTAATAAATTCCCCATTAAGCGTTTCAGAAGCAGGTGCTGAAATTAGCAGCGGTGTGAGGTAAGCAGCACACCAGAGCCGGCTGCACAGCTCACTGATGTGTGGCTCCAGCTCTGCCCTCTGCCCTTCTGTCACTGAAATGCTATAGGGCCCCACTGGCAGCAACATAGCTCCCTGCTTCATTCCCAAGGAATCTTTGCAGCACAAAATTGACAAGCTTTGTGTCTGTTTCAACCAAAACCTTGCGTCTACAGAAAACTGAATGAAGACTTTTCACAAGGGCATGTAGTGAAAAGACAAGGGGGAATGGCTTTAAACTGAAAGAGGACATGTTTAGGTTAGATATTAGGAAGAAATTCTTTACTGTGAGGCACTGGAACTGGTTGTCCAGAGAAGTTGTGGATGCCCCCTCTCTGGAACTGTTCAAGTCAGGTTGGATAGGGCTTTGTACAGCCAGGTATAGTGGAAGGTGCTCTTGCCCACAGCTGAGAGTTGGAATGAAATGATCTTGAAGGTCTTTTCCAACCCAAATCCTTCCATAATTCTATAAGACATAGCAAAATCTTAGAGCAAGCTGAAGCACCAGCAATCATTTCAGCAGATTCCATGTTTCAGCCAGACGAGTTGCTCCTAAAGCATCATGACAGTAGGCACATCTCAGAATATGCGTCAGGTCCTTGCTAGGGTAAGTAGTTTACTAAAAAAACGCCAAACCAGAACCCTGAAACAAACAAAAAAATCTTGAATGAAGTAATGCATAGCACTTCCAAGTATGAGAAAACCTGATCTCAGTGTCAAAACATGGGGTGGGTGAGGAGAGTGGTGGGGCTGGGAACTGAGGTTTTCATTGTCATGGCATGAACTCATTACAGATCTTTGGCAAAGTAAAACAACATGTCCTCTGCACCTCCACCTATAAAATTAAGATGATAATAGCAATGCTAACACTCAGTTTGTGAAGTGCTTTAAGATTCAGAGACAAAGGATGATACAAGTGTGATACCTGGAATAAAACACTATGCAAATCACAAAATTTCTGCAACGATAACTTTATGTAAGAGATATACAGAGAAAACCCTTTGTCACTGCTAAGTACTCTGGGCACTCTCCACAGCCAATGGAGCATAGGTAGTTAAGTGAATTTCATCCCCAAATCATCCACTCTAAACTTCAAGTTCACTTGTGTAACAAATCACAGAGCCTAAACAAAATCTAAAATCCCAAAGGATAGCTTAATTACCTACAAGCCATGTGTCCACTCCAGACCTATCATTTGGTCTCTACAGCAGAGCCAACTGCTGCTGGAGGACAATCCCCCAACAGCAGTCACACTAAGCTGTTCCCTGCAATTGCAATAGCTTTGCTCCCAAAAGGAGATTCAATGCTGGGACAGCTGACCTAAGCAAGTTGCCATCTCAGGTGTACATGCCACTGTGCTGTGAGAAGAAAACCCAAAATTGCTTCAACTAATAAAAATTCACCTTATGTTGATACTGAGCTACATTGGAAGCAGCAGGGTAATAGTTGTACTTTTATGGCCTTTTCATTCAAGAAATATCTTAAAAGAAATTCTAATAAAAATGCTGTGTTGGCAAGAGTTCTTAGGCTGAGCTTTATTCCTAATTCACATTGAAAGACAGTAAATGATCATATGAATAGTATCTGCAGAAATCCTCGTCACCGTGTTCACTGTGCCTACTATTCTGTCCAGCCTTAAATCTCTCAAAAGAAAAACTTCCAGAGAACTGCCATCAAACCTCTTTCCAGACACACATGTAGTAAATCATAAAGGACAAATCAGAATTTTGCTCTTACTTCATATTTTTCCACTCAGATGGGCAAGCACTCCTTCTTGAAGAAGGCATCACCATAAAAGAAAACCAGCAAAGAGCTAACGACTCTTCAAAATGAAACTCAAGGATCTGTGTTTGATAGCTGACCCAGCTCCTCTGTTTAGTAGAAAAAGCACTGCTCTGGCCTAGAAGCTTAGCTTTCTCTTTAAACATCCCATGATATGTCTGGTAAAAGCCATCACAGATAATTTATTTGTTGTGTGCTCCTTGCAGAACATGGGAAAGGTTACAACTGGTCACAACTTCAGGAGGACTGTGAGATGACACAAGAAGATAAAATGAGTTTATTATTTTCAAGGACATTGAGACCTTCACAAGCCATTAAAACACATTCCATGAGCTGTGGTCATTTTCTCAGCCGACCTGTGAAACATTAAAAAAAAAAATTCCCGGCAACTCCAGTTTCCTGGACTGTTAAAATTCCACAAGAGAGTGTTTGGAAAAAAAAAAGATAATACAGACAATGTATTTCTTCTGGTTCATGCATGAATCCTTCCTAGGCTGTACATGGAAGAAGTATAACCTCAGAAAACACTTCACCGGAAGTTGTGTTTCAAAAACGAACATCATCGCTTCTGGTAGTAATTGCAATGGCTTAACTCACATACCTTTTTTTTTCATATCCTGTAAATGACATAGTTCCAAAAGTGTCATCTTAAGGCACATGGCTGCTCAAAAGCTGACCCAGTATGTAATAGTTGAGCTGGACAACATCTAGTCCATCTCTGGGTACAGTTTTTGCAATGTGCTCTTTCCCTGGGCACTTACGTTCGCTGCACGCTTCCCACAGTCAAATGGTCTTGGGGTTGGTAAATATCCAAGCCACACTAAGCACATTTAACTATGGAATTCAAGATAATTTGCTCAAAAGACAAAATGTGACTCAACTTTCTTCTCAAAGCGAGTTTTGCCAAGAACTCCTCTTGGTTGGTTACAAGTCATTGGAACCCTGCACTTGAGTTTCACACAAGCTGCAAAGCCTGAGATGTGATACGTCTTTCTTTGCTCATACTTCTGAAAGTTCTTTCAAAGAAGAGCAATATGACCAGTAAGACACCATGGATATAAATAATGAAACACAAAGACTGAAACTCTGCATACAGACTATTCACTAAAATGACAAAAAGCAAGAATAGGCTTTATACGTAACAGTATCACATGGGGAGGCAGAGAAGCAACTATCTCCTTTTTGTTCTGCTTTTGTGACACCTGACATGAGGGACATAAAGCTCCAGATTTACTTCTCATCTACAGGAAGGACAAAATTGAGAGATTAGAGAAGAGCCACTGAGATAACAAAGAGCTTGGAAATTAGACTGACTCACATCCAATGAGCAAACATCTGCAGTGCTTGAAATGTCATTGCCTCCAGCTCCTCAGCTCTGCCCCTCTGCAGCAGGCTGCAGCCACAGGAGCAGTAGAAGGAAGTGGGTTCACCCTGGCCCCAGTGGTGTCCCAGTTGGGCCCAGGCACCACAGGGAACCAACAAGGTGCTGGCACAGCATCGTCAGCAGCACCAGGATGAGGGCAGCATGGTGGCCAGAAGGTCCTCAAGCTGCTGCAGCCATTTGCCTGGTGTCTGCAAGCCACCACCTCATCCCCAGGCTCCACTCTCTCACAGCCCCCAAGGCATGCAGGATGAAAGCAGTGAAATGTAAGATAAGCTGTGGGAAAACTAGTGACAGAAGTCTTAGCAAGCTCAGAAAAGGGTGCTGTAAAACAGAAGTGATGAGAACAAATGTGGATTGTCAACCTTTCTCTTGGCAATGCATGACCTCGTGCTGCAATAGGAAAATGTTCCTGCTCTGCCCCATCACTCTCCACACTGCCCTTCCATGCTGCCATAAAGAAAGGGAAGACAGTCCCAAATTAAGTCTCGACAGGCTACTCAGCTGATCAAAGGCAGACAAATAAACCATAAAATCCCAGTCTGATTCACCAAGTGATTCATTACTTTAGGCAAAACACTTAAAGATGAGCCATAAAGGAAAATGGTTTTAAGTACATTTTTGTTTTGAGCCCTTCCCAGCCAATTTAGGAAAGGCATTTGGCAGAGGAATATAGTCACATTTTTTCCTAATTATATTTTTTGTGAGATCCTCTTGACAGTCTTGGTTTTCAGAAGAGACCCAACAACGCACCACCACAAATAAATGCACTCCTGTCTTCCACAGAAAGTGGAAATGCTGTATGAGTGGGGCTTTATGGGTCACTGCAACTAAACATACTATCCAGATGTATTTCTAAGGGTTAAACAGCAACTCTGAAATTCCCATTTAAATAAACTATTGTACTACAGAAGGAATAATCCCTTGTATAAGTACATGTGTAACTCTTTTCCTCTGCCCTGGTTTACAAGTAATTTCTCTGCCTCAGTTTTCTTGACTGTAAGAGACTCGAAGCAATATTTACCTGATAAGCTTGCGCAAATATATTAACTGCAAAACATGAAAAAGCTGCCATTTTTCCCAAGAGCAGTTGCTCAAACTTCTTGGATTGGATTAAGGTCACAGCAGTAAGTATCCATCAGAAAGAAAACCGAATTCAGGCTTTAAATATTTAAGTATTTCCACAGCATCCACTTGCCTTCACAATTCAAACTTTTAAGTGATGATTATTATCATGTTACTTGCTACGCAGATTCCAACAGAAATGAGCAAGATGCTAAAAAGAGAGAGAAGGGCACAGGAGAAAGCAGAGTCCCATTTCTGCTCGGTCACCACTCTTACACTGCTAAGAACAAGCTCCCAAAACAGCAAACACAGACAAAATGTAGGACAGAGACCTAGGAGGAGCAGCCTGTAAGCAGGAAGGCCAAGACAGCACTGTCTCCCCTTCCATCCTTTAAAATCCTTGTAAAAAGCAGGATTTGGGCATGAAGGACAATTGACCCTCCACGTTTTACAGCAGTCTGCAGAAAGCCTCAAATTCAGGGGAGAATCCTCTTCACAGGGGTATGTGCAGCTTGATGCTCACTGCCAACAACTGTCTCCCATCCTCACCCAGTCTGGAGAGCCCAGTTGGTCCAACTACAGCACAAATAGTCTCAGGCAACAAGACAGAGGATGCTGCAGTGTGCTTCAGTGAAGTGCTCTCTCTACGGTGCCTCTTAAAAAGAAAAAAACCCGACCTTCTGAAAAGGCAAAGTCAAATAGGAGTCATTCAGCACGACAGTGAGGCAGATCCCATTTTAGTCAGTGAATTTCCACCGAGCCTCAGCAGAAGGCCTCTGCTTACCAGCAATATGGCAGTTCGGAGATTTCATGCAGGTTTTGCAAAGCAGATTTCAGCGCCATTTCGGCAGGGGCTCCTAGCCTGGAAAGGGCAGTTATTGATACCTACATCCTTCAGCAACAGATGGAATTTCCTTTTAGGGGCTTTTTAAACAAAGTTGGTGCTTCGGTAGCAAATGAAGTAAAATTTAGATGGAGGATGCTGTTTTTCTCCCTCTGTGGCTGTTTATGCTTCTCATTTATGAAGGTTAGACTCAGAATGTAGAATTGGTTTTTTTTTCATTCCTGCAATATATTTTATCAACTAACACATATCTTTTTCTTACATTTCACTATTAGAACAATGTCTGTTCTATGTTATTTTGCCTTTCAAGCACAAGTAAAAGCCAAGCAAACCTGAAGGTGAACGAAGTGCAGCACAGGTTCCTGTTTATAATTTGGACTAGAGGTTGGTAGAAATGCCCCACAGCAGTATGGGATTCTGAACAGCCTACAGACATAAGGTGAGCACAGCTGGTGGCACAAGGAAACTATAGCTTCTTCCATAAAACCAGCTGCCAGATCCAGGGTCTATTTCAGTCCTTCCAATGTCACATAAACAAAGCACGGCTTTATACACCTCATCGTCTCCTCTCTCCCAAGGAAACAGACATATCCCAGCTACAGGTTGCATTAGGAACTCTGCAAAACAATGGAACGAGACCTCTGCCACAGGAGCGAGCTGGATGCAAACACACGTGAGCCAATGCACCCCCGGACATTCACCGCGGCCTCTTTTTGTTCTCGCCTTCGCTCACCAAAAGCGACCACCTCAGCTGTTACTATGTATTTACGGGCACCGCGTACACGCGTGCGCGCCGTGGGCCCAGCCTGCATTTTCCGAATACCGTAAAACTTGCGCTGACCCCACGGCAGTGTTGGGCTTAAGGAAAAGGCAGGAATGTTCTCCGGGCACGGCTACACCGCGGCCGCGCACCCTGCGGAACCCACGACCCGGCCGTCATAAGGAGCAAATAATTTATTACTATTTTTTTTTTTCGCTGCCAGCGGAAGCCTGTAGCGGCACATTGCCAGCTTTTTGTTTTATTTCTGCGGGTTTAGTTTATTTGTTTGTGGGTTTTTTCCGTGCCCGCTTCAGCAGTCGGCGGGAGCAGCATCGCCGCCCGCCTCTGGCGCGGCAGCGCGCCCCAGCCGCGCGGAGATGCCGCATGGCCGCCCTGTCCCCGTGTCCCCTCCGCCCTGCCCGGCTCCCCCAGCCCCGCCCGGCTCTCTCCCTGCATTCGAGGGCTTGCACTGGGCAGCACCGGGAACGAGCGGACACGTTTTGCGGGGGATGGGGGCAGGGTTGCAGAGACGGCGGGGACAAAGCGCGGGCGGCGGCGGCTCCGGGCTCCGGCCCGCGCTGCGCGGCCGCGGCACGGAGACAAAGGGTGCGCGGGGAGCCGCGGCCCCATCCCTCCGATTGCATTAGCTGCTGATGCCTACCTTCCCCAGGAGCCGCGGGGACCCTCTGAGAAGCGATCCACCTTTTCCGCCGGAATCCGGCTGGAGAATCCCCACAAATAATTACAGGGATGAAAATAAAATGTAATTTAAAAAAATAAAAAAGACGAAGAAGGAAAAAGGGCGAGGAGAAGCGGGGGAAATTGAACTGGCGAAACGAAAAAGGCGAAAAAGATACCCTTCCTCCTCCCGTGGCGGGTGTGTGCATGTGGAGGTGGGCGGGTTGGCGGGAGCGCGCTGGGCGCGCCGCCGCGCGGGGCCGGTGCCGGGGCCGCGCCGCCAGGTGCTGCGGGGCGCGGAGAGTCCGCGGGCCGGGCGCTCACACGTGGCCGGGCAGGGGGCCCAGCGACGCGCACAGCTCCCGACGGCCGCATGGACGTTCAGCACCTTTCTTTTTTTCTTTTTTTTTCTTTTTTTTTTTAAACTCTAAACTCATTTTTTACTCTTTTTACAACAGAAGATAATTTTTCTCTCTTTTTTCATGCTGCTGTTGGCCACAGGAGAACCCCTCCTGGCAGGCTGGCTGGATTTTTGTGGCCTGAAATGGCTACGGAAGATCTGGCATTATTGTGTTAGCCGATTTCCTGTTTTGTCATGCAAAATGTATATGCTGAAAATGGTGCCATTTGTGCAAGAGGTCAGAGCATTTCCTGCTGGGGCAAGACACCTTCCTCAAAACGAACCGGGAATTCAATGCGCAGATGATTTGCTGCAGCTTGTTATTTCCATTCTAATATCTAGAAAGCATTGTACGAGCTTTTTGGCTTGGAAAAATCTTTTCAAGAACTAACTTGAAACAAGATGGTGTTGCAGCTGTCCTTGGTTCCCCACACCCCGCTACAGAACACATGACTTGCATGGGATATCACAAGGCAAAGAATGAAAGAGTGATGGAGCCTGTGGGTTTGGATGCAGTTTGCCTGGCCACTCATGGATGATAGTGGCTTCTGGGAAGCTTTCATGGCAACTCTTTCAGAAACTTCTTGAAGTGTTTGCTCTAAAATTTCCACTACTGGGTCTTCTAAATGTCAGGCCAAAAAGGCAGATGACACACATGAAGAACTGTGGTTTTCAAATTACTTATTTTGCATATACAAATTGGATTCCTCTTTTGGTGCTTTCACCACTTTTTTTTCCTTTTTTCTTTTTCTTTTTTTTTTTTTTCCCCAATAGGGCAGTTCACAGAATCAGAACAGTTTGGGTTGGAAGGACCTCTAAAGGTCAATGAACAGGGACATCCTCAACTACATCAAGTTGCTCAGAGCCCCATCCAGCCTGCCTTTGAATGTTTCTAGGGATGCTGCATCCACCACCTCTCTGAGCAACCTCTTCCAGTGTTTCACCACCCTTTTTTTCCTAATATCTAATCTAAATTGACCCACTTCAGTTTAGCACCATCATCCCTTGTCCTATTGCAACAGGCCCTGCTAAGAAAGTTTGTCACTCTCTTTCTTATAGCTTCCCTTTAGGTACTGAAAGGCCACAGTAAGGTCTCCTTGGAGCCTTCTTTTCCCCAGGCTGAACAACATCAACTCTTTCAGCCTTTTCTCATAGGACAGGTGCTCTATACCTATGATCATCATCACAACCCTACTGCTCCAACAGCCCCATGTGTCTCCTGTGCTGAGGACCCCAGTGTTCTCTGCATGTGAGGTGTTGTGCAAACAGTAATTTAATTAACACCTATTGCACCCTGCTAGGACAAGAGCCCTATCATCCCAGTATTGAGAGTGAAGCCTGAGGCAGAACTGGCTGAACCAGGTGATTAAGGCAAATCTTTCAGCCTTACTCATGTGACTCACATCAGAATCATATGCTGTTCCAGAAAAATTTGAGATTGAAAAAAGATGTGGGCCTGGATTCTAAGCCAGAGGTTTCATTCCCCACTCAGCCCTCAGTTCAAGGTACCATGCCTGAAAGCAGAGAAGCAGGTATTTTCAGTTCACTCTAACTCAATTAGACTTATATATAGTAAACTGAAAATCAATCTCTCCCCAAGATAATTGAATAAAAATGTGTATTATATAGTGCATGGGGTCAGGTGGTGTTGCTGTGGGGAATAAGAGGAAACTACTTTGATTCTTTAAAATAAAACATGTATCAGGCTATCAGGTGAATGATCATTGATTTGATGTGTTCTGCTACCTCCTTTCCTTTTATACTTGTAAAAGCAGGCTATTTAATTCTTACCTTGTCATGTGTATTCTTAGAATGGAGGTAATTATTTTTCATAGAATTCTGAAAAAATCTTTAATATATCTTAACACAGCTCCACAAAAAAATGATAGCCTTTCTCAGAAATGGAAAGTATTATACTTTGCATCTTTAGTATTTCAAACTTCTCCACTCTCTCTCTCAATATCTTTCTGATTTTTTATCGCTGAACATTCTGTTTGCCTTGATATGCTGTGAAACTTTGATGCTTGTCGCAAGCATATTCTAGTTTTATGGTTTCTTGTAAGCTTTTATTCAACAGGTTTTCATGACAGTCACTCCTTATTAACCCTATTCAGTCCTCCTGTGTCTTTCTCTTTATTCTTTTCACTCATTATCTCATTCCTATTTCTGGTTTAGAGATATACCACAAAGAGTCGGGAATTTACCATTATTTTTTTCTTTCTGTTGTCCATCTTAAGTTGGTATGAGTTGGGCATCCATCTCAAATCTCTTCTTGGATGCCTTTCAGTGCACTTTTATCTAGTCAAAATGGATGCTATATTCTTTCCTCTGAAATAACCCTGAGCCTTTCTCTGTTTGTGGTATCACCATTCTCATCCTTGTTCAGACTTGCAATTCCAAATATCCTTTAGATTGTATTTTGCCTGCCTAAGATGAATCAACAGTCATGTTCATTTTCAGAACTACCCTCTGAAGTGCAATGTTCTTCCAGAGTCTGGAAAATTCCCTTCTGTACTGTTCTTCAAAAATTTATTCTTATTGTCTAACTTATATTTACTAATGGAAACTGCTGGTGTGCAACAAAAAATATATCTACATAATAAAAGTGAACTTAAATCAAAAGACACACAAATACTTCTTTGGCTGACTAAATTATTCCACATGTGAACACTTAGCAATTTTCTTCATGCAATCTCAGAATGCTGTTTGATTTGGCGTGCATTTCATTGAAAGTGGGGCTTGTTTGTCTTCTTTGTTGTCTTTTGCTTCCAAATTGCAGCAAAGCCTAGCAGACATTCCAGACACAATTCTTGCACCCGAAACAAAGCTGATGACAGAATGTCATTAATTTTGTATGATTATCCTTACAACTATTTTACCCTCAGGCAAATATATGGCTACAGCCCAGGGGAATGGAGTTGCTGGAGTTGGAGGTGGCTGTGCCTGGGGCAGAGGAATTCACAGCTGATGTGATGAGCCTGACAGGTGGAGCTGGAGGTGCTTACAGAGTTCTCTTCACCTCTATTTTTGTACATCCGTCATTGTCATGCTTGAACTTATGTGTTAGTGCTTTTGTGAAAGAGAGGAGAATAGAAGAGAACAGATCAGAAGTGTAAAGCCAGCTGAAGGAGAAAATCCTGTGTTTTTCAGAGAAGTGCTTGCTGCCAGAAAGTGACCTTGAACATCTTTGAAGTCTCTGACTGCTGTTCAAGAATAGTGATGAAGCAAAGGGTGTAAGCAATGGCTATTTTTGCACTTGAGTACTACCTCTAAATCAAGTTGGACTAGATTGCACATAGAATTTAGCGATTTTTTTTTTGTTCACTGTTTCTTTTTTTTTTTTTTTTTTTAAAAAAAAGAGGAATTTATCTCCATTAGCTGCAGAGAACCAACAAACTTAGGTTTGAAAACACAGTGTCTTAGCCATGGGGCTGCTCACAGGAGGGGGCAGTACTGGTCCTCTTAAAGGAAGTAATTAGACCAGGAGATTCCTTTCCCACCAAGGCTTCAGAGGGACTGTGGGCTCAAAAAGTCTTGGAGATGTGCTGCAAGGATGAACAAAATACTGGTACCTACTTGGTCTAGGTGTGGCTTAAGCCCAAACACACCTTGGAGCTTGCTGAGTGGATGAAGTTTTTCAGGGTGAACAGCAAGCTATTGACTAAACAGTACAAACTTATTCTTGGAAATAAAGTAAATGTTTCAAAAAATATCTATGGATTCTCTAGTCTGCCATGCCAGGATTTGCTAGCAAATAAAAATAAAGGTTTTGGGGATATAATGTCACCATCTTAAAAGCCTTCTGGTGCCAGCAAGGTCCTGACACTGAGTCTGTGACATTAACAGAGAAGATATTTTGCCTAGCAGCTGAACAAGGCAGAACATCATTAACTACAATGCATAATGTACAATCTGTACATGACTGGTCTTGTGTGATACTCTGAAAAGAACTGCCCACACCTGTCACAGATTTCATGAACACTGATAGCATCAATTGTGTTTAAACATGTTCAGCTGCCTCCAACTCTGCATGTTGAGACAATCAGGTTTCCAGGGCTGCGAAATCTTTCATGCATGTCTGTAATTCTGTGACGGTGAGATGTTATCATTCATTAGTTTCCTGGCCAAACTATGGCACACAACTGATGATGAGTAATCCTGGTTTAATAGGAGTTGTCCTCTGCTCTTCCTCTTTAGATTCAGGAATCCATGCAACGAACCAGGTAGTTGTGCTTTTCCTCCTTAACTCCTGATCATCTGCTCTAACTTTTCTTTGGTCAGAACAAGTGTTTTACTGGGATACAAAGTTTTCAGACTTCTTGCATGAGGCTAAGGAAATAGCAGTAGATAAAAATAAAAGAGATTTACAAACATGATAGATGCCTGCAGTGATAGCAAAGGTTTCATTTAAACACATTTTAAAAGTAGGCATAACAAAATTCTCTTTTATTTACTTGTCTTTAAGGTGTTGCTTCTTGATGTCACTTTATAGCACTATAGACCAGTTTATATGGTCTGAGTAGACCATAAAACTGCGATCTTTTTGAAAGGAGTAAATTCAGTCTTTGTGGTGACCAGGATGCTGAGTTGTGTTGCAACATAAAGATATCTTCCCCAGAAAAGAATGGGTTTTGCCATTCCATTTGTATAGAATAACTTCAAGGGATTACTTAGCATTTTGAGGGATAATACCTGTGATGTTGTGTTGTCAGAAATTGTCCTGGCAAATTGCAACTCCTAGTCCTTGCATATAAAGCATAGCTGTTGAGAATGGGATGTGTCTAGAAACATGAGATAATTGATAACTGTTGTGAATTAAATTATACTAAAAATACTTAGTTATTGTATTAAATTATACCAAATATAATTCATTTAATCTAGGACTGGCCTGCTATTGCAGAGCCCAGTAATTGAGTTCTCTTCTGTTAAAGAAGATAGATTAAAAGATCGATCGATAGATAGATAGATACATGTGAAAGAAAAGAAATGAAAACTTAGTTCAGAATTTAGGTGCCAAATGTTATATATCTAAGTCCATAATATTAATTAAAAGCTTTTGAAGCTGATGAGCATATCTCACTGCTGCTTAAATTCATGGGTATTGAGTGAAATCAGTATCTTTAGAAAACAGAGTGCTCATTTACCTATGTGTAAAATCAGATCCTGACTTTTAACTATCCAGGTTGTACATACTGATCTTAGTGTAACCCTGCAATAATGTGATCTGCTGACCTCATGGTATCATGAAACATTGTGAAATGGGAAAATTTGGAAAAACAGAATGAATTTTTTTTTTTTACAATTCCCATCTTATTAAGATGACATAAGATTTTCAGGATGGTGGAAGAATGACGAATTCTTTAAATCACCAATGTAACCAAACAAAAAATAAAGCTCAGATTTACACACAAGAAATTCAGAGTCAGGGAGTAGAGGACTAGGTTAAAATTACTGGTCCGTTAAGAACATCCTGATGGCAAATAATTTTTAGAAGAATAAACCGAAATAAAGCTATTGACATGCCTGAGGACATTTCAGGAAGTGTGGCTAAAATCTGAGAGAAATAGTCAGTTTATTTAAAATCTGGTGTTGTTAACACATCTGTAAGACTAGGCAGATGGGTCATGTGGTACTCCGGACCCATCCCATACTTCTTCTGGTATTTACATTAGCTTTTGTAGTTCTGTAAAATACAAACAGATTCAATAGCCATTAAACATGAATCAGTGAAAGCATAATTTATCCCATCATTTACAAGGCTTTGGGTACTGCATATTCCATGCAAGTCTTAGGCTGTGACAGTGCCATAGGCCAAGGCCATGCTATGTGCATAGGCGTTCACTGGTTATTAAATGTGTGTGTCTTAATTGCATGCTTATGGAGGAGTAGAGGTCCATAGGAAAAACATTAAACTAACAAAATAAAACACGCTGCAATTTCATGTTATAAATATAGCAAGACTTCCTGATCTGCTCAAGACAGGGAAGTTTCAAGTTCTGCTGGTGTGGCTGCTTCCCCTGAGCCTCCTGTGCAACAGGGAGCTGGTCAACACCAGTTGTGCCTCACAGACAGGCTATTGAGCTCAGGCTGCAGATGAGGAGAAAAGGCAAATAGCAGACAAACACATCAAAGTATGCAGCTCTGTTAGCAGTCGTGCTTAAACACATTCTGAGGTACCTGTGCTGTAACCTATTTGTCTCTCTGGTTTTGGGCTTCATGTAGCAGCTGTCATTACGGTAATGAAGTGATTAGATCTGCTCTGTTGCCTAATTACAGGACTAGAAATGGCATGCGTTCCTGCAATCTAGTTAAGTACTCTATATCTGAATCCTCTGATTTCAAGGATAGTGTTTGGGAAATTATCTTTAGAGCACATAATTTTTTTTTAAGTGCACTTGATTGAAGTGAGGAGTCTATATTGTAGAATTATTGATTACATTAAGTACTTTGAACTTACACAGTGTTTTGCATCTCAGCATCTCTTTGTATTTTGCTACAAGGGGAAAGTATTATTTGTCCCATTGCAAATTGAAAACTTGGGGAAAAAAGGGAGAAAGGAAGAATACATTCTTTATTTAGGATTCCCATCAAGTGTTACAGCAAGATTAGCTGGTTCAAGACTAGATACCTTTTTCTTTAATGTCCTCGAGAGGATGCTACAAGCAAGAGACATTTTGTTGCACTTCTTTTGGATGAAAGGATCTTCCATACAGGTCCTGATGCTATAGGTTTTGGGTACAAAATGAGACTGCTCACAGTTTCCAGCTGGATAAAGCACCCCTGCAACTTTTATTTCCCAGAGAAGCTCCCCACTCTTTGTACAATTCTATATAATCATATTAATGATAGAAACACAGTGTTGGAAGAGAGAAGACTTCTCATGTCTGCCTTAATTACTGATATTTACTTCTCTAGAGGTAGGGCTGCCTTCATACCAGCTCCTGACATCTTTGGAGATGGAAAACTAAACCTGCTCCTTACCAGCATCTGTTTTATTGTCTCCCAGCAGCTGTGTATTAGCCCACCTAAAATGTATTTCAACAATGTGGGCTTAAATCCCTCTCCTATCTGGGCTTACATCCCTTAGTGTCCTATCTGGGACAGTTGGTGTAATCACAAGTTGAACATCTGAGTGAAGACTACCTGCCTTGTTCTGCAGCCCCTTCTGACAAATGTGTGTTAGCAGAAGGTGCTGTTCACTTAGCAATGCATGTGACTAAATGTGTACCCTCTTACAAGATGATCATTATCAGTGGAACATACACAACTCAAGCATTGGCAGAGGCTCTTCATGCTCTTCACACAAAAGGGATTCATTAGTTTTGGTTCCCACTGCTTTCACTCATCCACAGGTCCCTCCTGTTTCACCATCTGTTTCATGTTGCTTAGTCAGAAGATGCAGAAAACAGGTAACAGTAACATTTTGTGGAATAAAATTTCGAAGACTCATGTAAAAGTCTAAATGTTGGTTAAAAAAATGTAAAATCCCGAGGAAACTGACAGTAGAAAAAGTTCTTAGAAGATCAGAGTGCAACAAATGCTTTGCCAGTAAATCTGAGGCATAAAGCTCTGAGTAACCAGAAGACAAAAGATATATTACAATATGTAGGCTACATAAATTTACCTTATTATTTTGTAACTAAAATTTAGAGATATCTAATGTATAATCTATATTAGCTGATGCTAATATAGCTCTTATAATAAACACATTTAAAAAAATATTCCTGAGAATGGGTTTAGAACTTGTATTTCATGCAGGAGTTTGACTGTAGTTTGCTAAGTGTACCCAGTCCAAAATGGCCATCTGAGAACTCTGTCTTCCCAGAGCCTTGCCTTGGCAGAAAGTCATAACCCGATCCTGCAGTTTTGTACATTCAGGTACTGAAGTCAAATTGGAAATATTGGAATATGGACTAGTGTAGAAAGCCCAATGTGTTTTTAGTATTACCATGATGGCTTAATGCAGACATAAAAGCAAGGCATAACTGCATTTTGCAAATGTGTTCTGAAATATTCATGTTCATCACAAATGCTACCTGGTTCAGACTGTGGATGCTTTTCTAGAAGATTGTTGTCCAAAATTGCTCTTTTCAGAAAGATCTGTGGTGCCAATTTTGCAGAGTCCATCACCCCTCCATGCATGTGTGGGGAGGCTGTGAGAAGTGGCCTCTTAGGCAATCTCAGTCAGTGTTAGGACTGGCCAGAAGCTTCCTGAAGACAGTGAAGGCAGGGAGATGCATGAAACAAATACTGTGCTGAAGCACTTCCTGAAATTTAGTCCATAATGAGGAGTCCAGGACATAATGGTGAGAATAATTTCTCGGAAGTTACCAGGGCCCAGGGGCAAGGAACAGTCCATGCAGGAGCATGTCTCCCTACCAGGTTGTGGCTGCAGAGCCATCTCATTTCCTTCCAGCCTGGCTGGGGCACGCAACCTGGTTAGGAACAAGGTCATCCCAAGCTTTCAGCTCTGTTCTGTGAACAGATCTGTTCACAAAAGGGCCATTGCAAAAGCAGAAATGGGCAGGAGGTGCACAGGCAGCTTTGCTTCCCTGAAGCCTGAGCCAGCATTTTTAACTCATGAGAATTGTCTACAACAACATGTCTGGGACCTGATTTCCCACTTTAAGGGTTTGTATAAGAGATTTTTAATCCCACCTCTTCATGTCCTATTCCTAGACTGGGTGCTCAAGAGTCCCCACTGCACTGCTGTTTCCCTTCCTCAGAGCAGGACCCTCCCTGGGCCCAGGCAGCCTCAGTGGGGGCACGCCATGGTGCTGGAGTGCTCGGGATCAGAGCAGGGGCACAGTGCTGTCAGACCTGGTGAGGTCTCATAACATGGGGGAGCAAGCTGGTGATGCTAACCCTGGGTGAGGCTCAGAGAGAATGCTCTGTGTGCTGACTGTGGTAGTTCATTCCAGCTCCCTGCTGCAGCAACCACAGCCCTACAGGAGCTACACAGCTCTCTGGATTATAAAACTGTATTTATTGCTGCATTCCAGGTAAGTGGCACTGTTCTGTCATTTTCCTTGGGTTTTGCACTTTTTGTTTTTTGCACTAAAGTCTGTGGCTTAGTGCAAAGTTGAGAGTTAGGAAAATCTGGATGCCAAGTGGCGGATTTGCGACAGAACAAAATAGCCAAGCTGAACAACAAACTCTTCTCTTTTGGCTGAGACAGGACAAATCCAGTCCCACAAGCCCCCTCCAAGCCACCTAATGCTTGGAGCATGCCTGGCATAGGAAATGTCAAGATTTTGATTATGGTTTTAAGAAACCCAGATCAGGACCTTAAATGAAAGAGGGATTGGACTTTGGGGCATGCCCACTGCCACTAACAAAACCAGCAGCTTGTATTACAGGGAACCAGGAAACTAAAAATACAGTATATCCTAACTTGATTCACATGCTTTATTCTGTTTGAAAATGTTTTGGGTTTAACCAGGGGAGTGACTGATTGTCAGTTCCTGAGAACCTCACCCTGTGCTCAGTAAATATTCTGCAAGCAGAGAGGCAGTGTCCATGAATGATCAAGAAGCTCTCTAAGCTTACAGCACTATGCAGTTATTACAGTCTGAGCATTTTTTAAACAGAGCAAATATTTGCTTTCAATTTCATGGCTTGCTGTTGCTGGTGACACACGCGGCCTCTATGGGCACAAGCACTCACTGGCTCCTTGTTTGCCTTTTGGTTTTCTGGCAGGAGAAGGGTTTGGTGCCAACGTGTAGTATTACAAATATAAAATTATTTACTTTTCTCTGACGTTCATCTAGTTTGAAAAGGCTACTGATGCTTTTCATTTAATTTCTCAAGTGGATTAAACAAACATTCAATTTCTCATGTGGATTAAACAAACATGTGCCGCTCACAACAAACACTGCTGCTCATGACTCATTAAGTTGTGCTTCCTAACCAGGTAATCAATTGCCTGAAAATGTTGCGACAACAGAGTTGATGGCCTGTGTAATGTGAAAATGAGGGTAACACAACCAAAGGCCGCCTTCTTTAGACCTTTAGCACAAAACAGTGCTGCGTTGGGACTTCTAAATATGGAGGGATTTTTTCCTCCTCATTTTAATCTCATGCTTGAAAAATTTTTGGATTGAAATTTATGTTTTTCCCCCTGCCCTTTTCCTTACCCTGTCTCCCTTTATTTGGTCTAACCTGTGTCATAAGTAACATTATGCCACACTACATAATGAGAAAGGTGGAGCACCGATGTAATTAATTAGGGACAGACAAATGTTGGAGTCCAGCAGGGCAAGGGGGTGGTAAGGAGCTTTGCCCCAGGCCCTGAGAAGAAAAAATCTGTAGTTGCAGTCAGCAAAAGCTTACCCACAATGCCCTCTGAAAAGTTACATGTAAATAGAACTAGAAAGTTCTATAGTTTCTCTGTTACTATTGCTTAAGTTTTGCTTATTTGCATTATTTTACATATTCCTAATCCCAGGTTTTTATTAGAGCCTTTCCCTCAAACTCTACCCTCAACCCACCTTATATAAGTTACTTCCCTACCCTGGACTCCAGCTTTTTTACTGACCTCTATACTATGTACAGATTATGCTTTTCTTGTTTTGCTTATTGCAGCTTTTATTTTCAGGTCACTAGGTCGTGCCCATCCCTCATTTATTTGGCACCCTCTTGAGGACATCTTGCTGAGGATCCTGAGGTAGCACCCAGCCAGACCATCTGGGCCCAGCGTGCTACAGACAAAACTTTCCCTTTTCAATATCTTCAGTCCCTCTTTGCTAATTAAAAGACCTTCTAGTTCACCTGCATTGCCCTGATCCAGACCTCATCCCAGTATGCCCTATGGACACAGGGACTGCAAGCACATCCTGTACTTTCCCTAATTTTAGTGATAATATGCAAAATCTAGGTGGTCTATCTGGGGCTGTTTGAGTATGGATACTTATTTGTGCATTCTCTTAGGATTTTGGAGTCAGCACTGCACATTTACCTATCTTTTATATAACTATTTATATATTTTTTAAAAAAAATATATCACTATTTATGTATATATTTATAAATAACTTCTAGTGTTGAACTGCTCTTGGAAATATTAATCTACTAACAAAAGTGACTGCCATCCCCCTGCATTTATCCAGTCTAAAAATACAGTGTCATACAGAATTCACTCATATTTCATTTGTGAGTCTATAATTTTCTCTAAGAATTTATTTCTTGCTGTGGAAGTGTTTATTTTTTCCTATACCAGTGACGCTAGTATTTGAAGTGTTTATATCGTCATGCTGCTGCAGTAAAACTTGCCCTTGTTTTTGTACTCATCTGGGTTATTCTGTGTTAGCATATCATGAGAGATGGCACCAAACCAGGACACAGTTCATGGAGATGGAGTGCTCTAACACACTGGCAAGAAGAGGTTTGCACACTGAGTAGGTCAAACTTTTGAGCACACATGGCTATCTCTGGGTAAGATGTAGAAGCAAGCTTTGAAGCTTGGCAGAAATAGAGAGAAGCCGCTCTAAGCCAAATTGGGTGTGTGAAAGTTTGGCCACTCAGCAAAGGTATATGCTGTGAAATCAGCAAAATTGAGAGATTTGATAAGTTAATCCCTTGAAGTATGGGGAGAAGTGATGTATCATCTGCCCGATGTGAGAATAGGAAAGAAGTCAGTGATGTATAGTGAAACTTAGTTTCGTAGCATACTTTGGTTTGCTGCTTCTATTTCAGATCTATACTAGAGCTTGTGCTCATGTAAGCTGTTTTTTAATTCTATTTTTTTAAATTATATCAATTCATCTGATAAAAGATGTTATGCTTACTTACAAAACCTTTCTTGTTTATTTCTTATGCCTTTTGGCTGCAATGATGCTACATCTTTTGATACAAATTTGTGTTGAATACAACTTATTTTGATATATTTGACAGCATATTCTCAGCTTTCATTTTACATTATACGAAGGAGACAATGTGTTCTTGTGAAAAAGTTCATGGAGGGAACTCACAAAATTAAATTGTGATTCTTGTGATTTTAAAATAGACTTTTCTGAGAATATGTGTTCCTCTGCTACACTGCAGTTTTTTCCACTGTCCTGTTTACAATGTACAGAAATACTTCAGTATTACTTCTTTGACATCTAAATCAAACAGTCTTCAGTTTATTTCTGTTTCCCCTGTATTTGGTTTTGGATATATAGATTTATCTCTTTTCTGTTTTGCTGTTCCAGGAGATAGGTATGTGCCTTTCAGACAAGTGGGAAGTGATTTATCTTTGATAGAAATATGTTGTAACATATAATGCTCTTATTGATCTATTATGCTGTTATCCTCAGATGTGCTTTCCTTGCAGAACTGTTTTCTGTGTTAAAGAAATGAACAGCTGAATTTCTGATAATCTCAAACTAAATCTGAATCAAGCTCATATATCTAAATATAAAACTAATAGCAAGATATGAACAGAATTTGCATATGTCAGCTTCATTTGCAAAATCAAATTCTGACAGGAAATGGAAAACAAGAAAATCATCCTCAAGAGGATCCTAACAATGTCCAAATTTGAGTATGTTTATATTTTTTTTTAATTTGAGCCTATTTAAGGATTAATACATCAGGATGTAGCTTCCTGTGCAGGAGACTTAAGAGACAGAAAATAATGTTAAAAGGTCTTGTATTACATCAGAATGAAAAAAAAATTATAACAAGAGGAGAATGAGAAGCAAATTTAAAGGAAATAGTTGCTTTTTCATAAGTTTGCTACTTGGCAGCAGCAGGCAGGAGATTTCCTGATTTTCTCTGAAGTATGGGACACTGACTAGTCAGTGTTGTAGCATGCTTTTTGCTCACTGTATTTGATTTAATTACTTTTTGTATTGTAAAGTTGTAACCCCCTTCCCCACCCCGGCCCTTAATGTTCATAGTTTATCCCAGGCGCACCCTTCTATCCCAGCTGCCAATCCATTCTGGAAACTGCCCCTTGTTCCCAAATGTTCCCTGTCCATCCCCTGTTATTCAGTCCCTCATTGGTTTATGTAACCTTTTCCCTCCCACTGTATTCCTTTATTGGTTTATACTTTATAAGCCCCTCCTTGTTCTCCCCCCTGAGTTTCCCTCGCACGCTCATTCATCCCCTCCTCTTGCTACGCCCCCATAGATCAGTGGCTGTAATCTGAGGTCTGGGCGCTCCTGTGGGAGAACTTCCAGGAGAATAAGCTTCTTTGGAAATCCCATGGGAGGCCTCTCTCCCATCCTTGCTCCTGCCCTCGGTGTTTGGGTGTTTGCAGAGCGTGGCTCTGAGCCAGCCTTTGTGTCCAGAGCTCTGCCCAAGGCTGGCCCAGCCCTGGTGTGAGTGCTGGAGACTTCACCTGCTGGGCCAGACACCCCTTTGCTCTGGCCCCGCGTCAGTCAGTGGGAAGGAAACACAGCAGTGTTGTTCTGCGTGCTGTGCTGTGCCTTGGCCCAGCAGGCAAAGAGCCTCTGCCGGCCGCCTGAGGGCCGGGGGAAGCTCCAGTGTCCTCAGCATCGCTGGCTGTGCGAGCCCAGGGCCGGGCGGCACCCGCGCCCAAACGGCGCTCGCACAGCAGCAGCAAAGCCAAGGTTCACACAGCAGACACCTTAATTCGGCTGTCTTCATCTGCCTGATCCTCCTGCTGGCTGAGAAGTCTCCATCCGAAAGTGGCCATGGTTTCCCTGAAACACCTTCAGGTCCATTAGCTGAGAAGTTCCTTGAAGCATTCATTGTGAAAGCAGTCTTGTGAAACGACATCTGTGAGAAATTCCTTGACTAGTGCAGCTGAAGGAATGGCGGGGAATATTTGTAAGAGCCCATTGAGCTGAAAAATATGGTGTGTTCAAAGGCCAAATGCCTGGAAAATGCATCCCAGTGGTACAGATTGTTTTTGCCGTGCTTGGCCTTCCCAGCCATGCTGACACCATGCCCTCTCTTATAGCTGCCATGTCTGATGCTGTGAAACACACACAGATATTTCAGCCTGGAAAATATAATGAGAACAGTTTTGGTAAGGATTCAGCAGAGTTTGTAGTAGGATTAGGTATCCATGGCAGGCTGGGAAGCTGGAGTGACTCTTCTCATGCTGGAGGTATTCTCCCTGTCACCTTTCTGAGAACATGGCCCAGTTACTTGCTTGTTTCAGTGCAAAGTTTTAGCTCCAATTTCTTTCCTCAGTTTCCAAATTAATTCTGTATAGGAGGTCTTGAAAAAAAAAACCAACTTGTTTTAGGCTTGAGTCCAAAACTACTTTAAGATAAGCATTAGTTAGTGAGACTGTTCGAGCTACTTAAAGCATATACTTAATTTGAGTCCCCAGAGCTCTAAGCACTGTGCAGGGAAGACCAAACTTTGCCTTTAAGTTCAGGCAAGGCTGTAGCAAGTGCTGCTCCTCTCCTCCAGAAGCATCGCTGGACTTGGAGTACAGCTTCTTATGTTCCTGCAATAAAAACAACCTTAGGATGGTATTAATGATGCTGTCAGGTTTGAAGATGGTTTCAGTAATTTCCAGACATTCTTCAGTGTAGAAAATTTGGTTAGATGAGAAGTAAAGACATTAATTGGATTTTGGAGGGGAGTTGCAGCTCTCTTTCTGTTTGTGCCTCAATTAATCCTTGTTAACTTTGTGGCTGGTTTAAGAAAAGTGAAGGTAAATGTGTGAGTACAGCTAGTACCAATATCACATGAGATCACCACTGTTAAGACTATAAATCTCTTCAAAGCAAAGAATTTATCCATTTTTGTGGCTTCCAGATATGTGAACCATTTGCAACAGGAACATGATCCAAATTAATTATTCAAAATCTAAGCTTGCAATTTCTGTGTTGCTATGATCTTGAAAATAATTAACCCCTATCATCTGCCTTCGGTGCAGCGGACTATAAAGAAAAATGAAAACGGCCTCACATTCCATTACCATACTTCTTCACCTTGTTATTCTTTTCAACAGGCAAAGTTATCCTTCCTCAAAACACAAGCATAGTTCAGGCCATCTATTTTGTTCCACAAAAGCTGCTTTTAAATCCCCAAGAGCAAAGATAATTTCCTATGAGTCAAGGCAAATTCCTCTTTCAAATGTGAGTATCCACATCAATACTTTGTACTGAAAAAAATACTTACTCTCATTTCCTTCCTGTTTGATTCCTGGAAAATTGCATCATTCCTACCATTAAAAAAATACGGAAGTGAAGGTTATAACTCAAGGCCAGAACTTTGTTTATGACTTTGCAATTTTTATGAGATCCTTGTGATTCAAAATATTGTAACTGACTGTGAGTAGAAAAGCCTATAGGATCACTGGTATGTTTTGGTACAGTGACAATCCTAGGATCCCTCAAATATATGGATCAGGATCACTGTTTCCCTAGGGAAAATACATTTTATATTTGTAGCAACAAAACTCACCAGTATAAAAGCTTTTTACAAAGTAAGAGAGCCCTTTTCTGGAGAGACACTAACATGCCCATGTATTTGCTCTGCTTAGGAGAAGGAGGAATGCTCTGCCTGCAGTTTGCTTGTAAGGCTGTTGCAGGACTGCACTAGCCATTGCTGCCCAGCACATCGTGGCTGCCCTGAGACACTTGGCTGTGCCAGGAACCAGTGCTGCTTTGTTTTCCAGGGTTGGTTTCCTCATTGTCGCTTTGAAAACTAGGAGAGGAAAAGGTTTATGTATCATTGTCTAAAAGTTAGAAACAAGTAAAGTCTGAAAAAACTTAGTCATCTCTTTGTGGCTTATTTGTGAGCTATCTGCTCTGAGAATTCATCTTTAAATGGTGATGTGGACCTCCATGCTACACCAATAAGCTACCGCCTTGATTTCACTGAGCATATAAATACTGGTAATTGCTCACAGTCAGCAGGAAAGGTTCTGGCTTACAGTGATTTATTTTATTGCTTATGTTAATGTGCCAGTGGGATAGAAGATAGCCTTGTGGGCACTAAGTAACAGGAGTTAAGTAATGACTCTAGTTGCCCTTGGAGACTGTCAACACATACTGTTTGCTCCACTATTTTTTTCACATGATTTCAAAATAATTCCAAATTATTATGAATACTTATTAATTGAGCTGCTTTACAGGCTGGGGTGGCTGATGTTCAGGTTTTCACACTTTCTTTTATATGTACCTTATCCAAGATTATTTCCACAGAGTCCTTTTTCCCTTTCTGTTCAGAAAAGGCAAAGACACAAACAAATAACCAATAAATCACTTTGGGATTTCTGATGTTTTGCACAGGCATTCTTCTCATCTCCCTTTTCATTCGTTAATGAGTCTCTCTCCTCCTCTATGAAATCATTCTCCTTTTCTGTTCCCCTACAGGCCTCTTTTGTCTCCTGTGTTTCTTCTGGCTTCCTTTCCTCCCCTGTGGCTTGTGCTTCAGTGACTCCCATTGCCAGCTCCAAAAATGCAGTTGTTGTCTACATTTTCATTCCTGCTTGTGGGAGCCTTCAGTGACACTGACCTGATTGTGAACATGCTGAGGAGGGTGAGAAGAAGACCTGAGGGGACACCAGACCCCACTGTGATGGGTATTGGCCACCAGTGGTGGCTCCTTTCCCTGTGTAGGATAACTGGCTGGTGGCAGCTCTCATTCCCACACTTCAACCACCATGATCAAGCAGCCCTTTTGCTAGCACATGCTTGAGTTTTTGTCTTGGACACCTTTCTCTTTTAGGCAGCAGCCAGCTCAGTGGCCTGACCACCTCTTTGTGCCTGCATCTGCCAGCTTTCCAAATCTTCCAGCTCCCTGAAAGGCTGCAGAGAAAGTGGACTCATGGCTAAAACCAACACTGGCTAATGAAAAAAAAGCACAGATTGTGAGGATTTGAAAACCAGATCAGTGTGCAGGGTAGCAGGTAAGCATGACCAAGCTGCAGCAGGAGGATGCAGAGAAAACTTTGGGCAGTTACATTTTCAGTTATGCTCTCTAATGCCAAAGGCAATCCCTAGTTTAGCAATATTAATGCATCAGTTGGCTTTCATATTCATTGTCATGATATTGCAATATTTCTCACTGTTCCTTTACCACTGAATCTTTCAAATATTCCTCCTCTTTTATACTTCTATAAATCATGGCAGTCAATTTGTCAATTTGGTGGAAAGGACCCATGTACCTCCACTTGGAAATCTGTTCATCTTTACAGTCTATGAAAAGATTATATGAGAATATATAAAGTAAATGAAAAGTAAAGGCATTTATTTGTGAGAGGAGAATAAGTGCTGAGAGTTTGTAAAACCTTGTGTAAATTAGAAAAGTGAATGGTCTTAGGTGTCTATATTGGAAAGGGAAGGGAAAGCAACAATACATCATTCTGCAGAAGAGTGAGAGGAATGAAAGCAGAAAAGATTCTGCAGAGGAACTTCTGTAGTTTATCTCTGTGTTATTGAACTCTGTATAATAATTCATTGTGCACAGAACGAGAAAACGCCGTTCCAGTAACTTCAGCAGGGAAAAGTCTGAATTAAATGGGCAGCTTGACTCAGATAACAGCAGAACAGATAGAAAAAAAATAAACTGTAAAAGTGCTTTAGATTCCATGTATTTAGTTTACTCAGTATTTATAAAAATAAGAAGGTAATAAAAGTAGTTACTCTAAGTAGTTGTTGATGTCTTTTTCAGAAGGATTTCATGTTTCTTTAATGATTCTGGATGACAAAGATTGTATCTGATTCTTTCCAACACTTACCCATATTCAAGTAAGAAAGGAAATACTTCAGAGGTTCAGTTTTGGTGAAGCTGCTGTTAGAAAATGGAGACGATGAAGACTGATGTTCCCTGCCAAACTAAAATTTGCAGGGGAGGACAGCTGGATATTCTAGTAGTTAGCCATGCTCAGACATAATAACCGTCACAGGACTTGTCTCCTGGGACTTGGAGATAAGCAGTGTGTTGATCCAAGATACTGATTGTTTAAATGTGTTGAGAAATTTAACCACAAGATGGAAACTGGCTCTGTTAAGTGTGGGAGTAGTGAACTGCTGCATTTGACCTACCACAATGGGTGGAAATCTGTGGCAGCAAGAAAACAAAAATATTTGTTTTATATAAAATTGCAAACTTGGTTTTGAAATACAGTGTGACCCAGAGGGTGACATGGCCTGTATTTTCTTTGTTAGTTTATAGGAACTCAGTGGGGGAAAAGGGCTGCTGCACTTAGTTCTCATAATCAATTCAGTGTTCACATTTACCATATAAGATCTGAAGGAGCCTGGATGTGAAATACAGCATATGTGAAATGAATGCTCTCATGGAGGAAATGAAGATTAAAAGCCAGCTTGCACTGGCTGTTAGAGTGAGTACAGGCTTCTGTAGTACAATGTGTGAGAGGAATTTGAGAATCATGGATCTTTCTGGGGCTGACAAAACAATGTAGGTGTGGAAATAAATATTGGCTCTTGTCCAGTTTATGGGAAGATGAGCTTGTTGTATTCACTTTCCCATTTTTACTGTCTTTCCATGTACACACAAATAGATTGGAATGGCCCTTGTACCTCTGTTCCCAGTGTGTCACTCAGACAAACTATGATCATTACATCAAGCAGAATTCATTTGCTTCAAAATATTTCCTGAGACACCCATTATTTTAATTATCTGTTTAGAAGAATGTAAGGCTTGCTTGTGCCTGGAAACATTATCTTTGCAGTAAGGTGAGAGAGAGAGACCTTTGTGATGGGATCTTTGGGAAGAAACCAAGTGCCAGAATCTGGCACAAGTGGAAAATATGCAGCTCCTGGTTGCCACTGTTTTCTAAAGGATAAAGAGGGAAATTGCTCATGCTCTCTGTGGCCGCTCTTCACATTTCCACAAACCTGAGGCTCTGCTGTGGCCTTTTTGATACCTATCTTAGCATTTTCCCCATTGTTTTCCTTAGCCATGGTGCTGGGGCATGCTCCTTATGCCTAGCCCATAGCAGAAACTCCAACTAGTTTTAGTCATTGCCCAAGTCCTCAGTGGGGTTTGAGTGGGGTCTCCAGGTGACAGTGCTGCAGTCAGGGTGAGGTGCCCAGAGGGTGGTTCTTGTCACCTCTCAGGAGACCTGTCTGTTCTGTGTAGGCATCCAGGCTCCAGCCCCAAGGTGAATTCCACCAGTGCATTGAATCATCTCACTTCAGTGAGCAAGAAGGAACAATATTGAAAGTTCAGGAGCTGATATTTATTTTAACAAAACGTAGACATGTGATTGACCACATTAGCCCCAGCCCAGTAACTCCTGAGCATTTGGGAATAACCAGAGCACCTTGGCTCCATTTAATTTTGCTGCAATCTGAGCTATTTGGAGATGATGTGAAGAAGACTATTAAAGATCACAAAAAACCTAGTTATATAAGCTACATTTCCTTTCCAGAACCCATACTGAGTTTCTACACTATTGCTAAGACCTATCCAACATATGTCACCTATCAATTTATGATCTGCAACTGGAAAACATTTTCTTTTTTTTTTCTATATGTAAGTATTAATGAAAATAAAAATTACCCCTTATTTCTAATTTAAATAATATTTTCAAACATGGCTGGTTGTGCCACCTGTTTCTGTTCTCTTACTGGAATAAGTTTCTGTTCTTTCAAATGGTACCTAGCTTCAGATGATTCTCTTGACATTTGCTGTCATGAAAACTGCAGCAGGACAGTTCTTCTGTGGAAAAAGACTAAATTATTTATCCCATTTGAGAATAAAAACAGGGAAAAGAGTGTGTTTTCCTGTAGTAAAATAATAAAACATATTTCCTGGAAAAGTTGCCAACCTCTATGGCAGGGCTTTGTGCTCAGCCAAAGGCTGGAGGGGCAGGGGTTACCTAAAAGGAGTGTGGAAGTGTCCTTCTCTGGGCTGATGAAGAGCTGGAGGGGCAGCCAGAGAACAAGAAAATAAGGCTTATAGTTACAGTGGTGGCCATAAGGAGACCAGGTGGGCAGAGACTAATAAAAACAAAGGAATATATTTCCAGCTGTGCCTGGGTAAAGAAAATGTGGAGGGATTGGTGCTGGGCTGGGGTAGGCACATAGTCAGAAAGATAATGGGATGAAGGAAGGTGGCTTGCAAGAGGAACTTCAAGAGGTGATGTTCCAGAGGAGCTGGAAAACTGGGACAAAGGCACAAGCAAGAGTGACAGAGTTGAGAGGGAGTCACCTTATGACAGCCAAAAGCAGCTGTGCAAGAAGACAGAAGGAAAAGCATGTAAAAGCAGGTGAGGTCCGGACTGTCACACTTAGGAGACTGGAAGTAGAAAGGCCAAGGAAACTGGTACTGGGCACATCTTCACTGGAGATGGGATGGCATGTCCTTCCTTAAAGGAATGGAGGGTGCTTCATGGCATCTTTGTTTCTTCTGGAGCTGAATTTTGGGCATACATTGGCCACACTCTGTTCTGTCTCCAGAAAGGAAACGTGGGCACACAGACTGAATGGGGACTGTGATGTCTTGCGAACAGGGATATGAGCTAAGTCATAGGGGACCTGAAGACATGACCTGATACAATCCAGCTGCTGCATGAACACTTGGGGGTGAGAGGGCTAGGCATGACCTTGGGGCAGAACAGACTTGGCAAGGCCAGGGTGGAAGAAAGAAGCAAATTTCAGGAGAACTGGAAGAAAGTAAATGTGCCATCTGTCTCAAGACAGATCTCAAGACATTCACAAAGCTCAGCATTGTGAATAAACTTGAAGTGACAACCTTCTTTTGGAGCAAAGACTTTGTGGCAGGTAGAGAAGCTCAAAGCATGGGATTTTAGGCACTGTTCCAACATAATTTCAGTTAATTTTTTAAAAAAATCACTGCACCATCTCATTAATCTCACAAGATGAGCAATCTTCTCATTCTTGTGAGAAATAAGATGTAGAAGACTGTTATCATCATGTTATTTAAGTTAATGGAATTGCCTGATTGTGAAGGTGAGCTTAATTGTTCAGCTTGTCAAGCAGCATTCTGCTATGAAGTTCCTGTGTGATAGCAGACATCCTATGAGTGTAGACAGGATCAATCTTTCCAGACATGATCACCCTTTCCAAATAGCTGGCTTGGTGCTTAAGGTTCTTGTTCCAAGAATGATCATCATGCAAAACCTGTTTGAAATGATGCTTCAGGTGTGTGTAAGCAAATGCTGAAACACAAAATACGCAAGTGGAGGACATTAAATTGTGGACTCAAATATGTGGCTGTGCCACAGTGCTTCCTCTCCATGCTCCAGGTCCCCAGAGCTGTGTACTGATTAACACCTTCTTAAAAGCCTGCAACACTGTGAAAATGAGTAATTCTGTTTCACAAACATGATACTATAATGAGAACTAGAAAGGAATGAAGGCATTCATCCCACATCAGGATGGGCTTTGGATTTGGAGCAAACACATAAATACTGTGAACACACAGAAAGCATCTTAAAAAAAATAATGAACAGCTAGTGAGGATTCCAGGAAAAAATACTTTTCAATCTTGTAATTAATGCAACCTTAATTGAGGATTTCCTGATTTCAGAGCATCTAACTATCCTTCTCTCCTTCTGTTCCTTTTGTATAGTGTTTCGCTGTACACGTGACACACTGAGTTACAGCTCCAGCATCTCTCAACCGAATCTGAATATTTGGGACAGATATTCCTGATGTGATACAGATTTATGGAGAACCAAGTACACATACGCTACACTTGGGTTGTCCTCAGTTTCCAAAACAGAAGCAAACCAGGCTTACCAGTTTTGTGATTTTTTTACATAAGCAGTTCTTCTCCTGGAGATTCAAATGAAGGAAAGTGGTACAGGATTTTAGCAAGACTCATTCATTTATTACACTTATACAAGATCTAACACATTTGGGTCTTGTCTCCAGCTATGCCTTTTCCACAAAAGAAATCTCTTAATGCAGGCTCATTGTAGAATTTGATCTCTCATGTCCAGACTTGTTCTCTTTACCCTTGTAATGTCTTAAGCTGTGGATGCAGTTGTATGCCATTCCCCCCCCAACCCCTTTTCCCGGAAAGTGCTCAGTAAGTTAAATCCCCATGAAATCAAAGGTACACTTTTAGCATAATCGCTAAAGAAAACCCTCCAAGTGCCTCCCCCAACAAAAACATCACGCCCTCGGTTCAGGATTATCTGTTTATTTATTTCAGTTAAAACAAACATACAATGTTTCATTGAAACTGTGTTGCTGGCCACCAGTCTAGCCAGCAACCGTAGCTAGGCTGTTGGCCCCTACCAGTAAGGTGGGTATTTACATATGTACACGGATGTACCGCGGCGTGCCCCAACCTGGCGGCCTAACGAGCGTCAGATCGCAGAGGTGGTGAACTTGCTGCATTCAGGAAATCGAAACATCCATGGTCAGTTTTAGAGAGAAAGTACACATGAACCTGAACAATGCTTTCTATGGACCCAAGTGATTCCTGTGTTTATTGCAACATATACATTTGTAATAAATACAATCTTAGTGTTTTCTTACACACCTTAGGTGTAACACACTTCTTTCACCTCTGTAAGCATTACACTTTGTTGGAAAAGGCTCTTTCCTTTGACAGCTGTTACACAGATGTACAACATGGACAACTCCTTGAAATGATGTAACGATCAGTAATGAGAGAGGAATATATACATAAATCCTGGACTCCAAACCTACATTATATACATTATACTTACAGTATATACACACATACAATTTATGTACATAGACTACCATAAATATTGAAAAATAGTTTTAGTTTTAATGGATTAATGCTTTATAAATAACATGTTACATTTATGACTGAAATATCATGGAAGACAGTAATGTCTAACTGAGGTGACAGAACAGTGGTTTAATACTGAAGCTGCTCTTTTAGGTGGTTTATAATGCAGGTAACTTTAAACAGACAGGTTTGGAAAAAAAATAATTTAAAAAATCACACATTGGAAATCGACCCAGCCAAGTGGAACTCAACTGTTGCAGGTGGAGAGTCAGTCATCAAATTATACAACACATAATGTATAATCTGGAAATTGCTACATTCAGAGAATTAGTGACATGTACAATACACTATGAGGTGTCATCACAAAAATCTCCTTCCCTTCCCTACTACAAAGAAGGACTCTGTAGTAACTTCTCACAACTCCTTCCTCTTCTATGGTTTCTGTGAGAAAGGAGGGCATTTCTCACTTTCTTTCCTCTTTTTAAATGCAAGGGAAGCACTTCATCCCTTATGTGCTACAAATTGCTCAAAGGTAGACAACATTTTAATCCTCTTCCACCTTTGCACATTTGTGAAGGAAGAAGAAAAGCTGCCAAAGTACTGAGGAGGCACGTGCTCAGCACTTCTGTAGAGATCAGGTAACATGGGATAGTTAGCCACGATGTACAGTACCTGAGGCAGAGAAGTACCTACGAAGCGTTAGTCAGTGCTGACTCCAGGATCATTAATTGCTAGTTGAGTACCACCGAATTAATATTACAAATAACACACGAGGAATCTAACTTGTCATTACAGTTTTACACTATAAGTCTTAGTGACCAGTACTTACAGTCATGCAGAAGTATCAATACAAAATACCTGCAGTTGTTTTTCCATAGATTTTAAATGGCTGGGCAGAGCTTGACATTATCTGCCAAATGGTGACTATTATTTAGATTTATTTCTGATTAATTCTACAAGAGCAAAAAAGTCTCAGGCACTGTTTAATCAACAGATTACAGGCCTTTACCTGGTCTCTCTGACACAATGACTGAGTGGGACTTCATAAATCAGATCTTTAAAACATCGTGTCAGATGAAGACAGCTGACCGACCACATTGCCATGACTATTTCATTAATAATCTCTATCTAGGCTTTTGTACTCAATATTGCTGTTTGAGAACCTCTTATAAGTCAAGTACGCTGTTATACAAATGTTCTCTCTCTTCAACCTGGGACAAGAATGAAAGAGCAAACATGCACTAGAAACAAAATAGCTCATCACAACCATACAGCACCTGTTTCATCAGCTAGGGCTCGTTAGAAACATCTGTTTCTGAAGCAAACAAGTATGAGATGACTATCCAGCCTATGAGGTTATCTTTAATACTACTACACAGTATAAATTGGAAGAGGAATCCCAGTTGCCTATGTGAAGAGAGTTTGTACCAAGCATGACGTACTGGTGCAGTTATTTTGTGGATTTGACTCAGAAACAGAATAGTCAAGTAATTAAAAATCCAATAAAGGATGAGGAATTTGAGAAATACTGTACATTTTTTGAATATTATATAACTAGAAGACTACATTAGGATTCTTTTTTGTTTTCCTACAGAGTGCTTCAAGATAGATTGGAATAGAAAAAAATCCCAACATTGTTACAACTGACAATGGACCTTAGTAATAAAGGGAACTTGAGGAGGGAGTTTTGTATTAATGGCATCATCATATGCTCCAGTGCCATTCAGTTTCTATCTACAACAGGAAAAAAAAAACAAACCCAAAAAGCAAAAACCCCAAACCCTGTTTTACTCAATTGCACTACTGAGTACCTCAAGAAGGGAAATGTCAATGCCATCTCTACAATTTGAGATTACCTATGCTTTTTGCAAATGTATCCTTTTCTAAAGGGTGGATTTTTAGTAGTTTGAAAATTTGCGTTTCCACACCAATTTTGGTAACCCTAGTTACTTATGTAAGCCTGAAATGATTTTCAGGATTATTTTCTCTAAGGGAACTTCATGGGAATCATTTAATATCAGAGAATTTTGACCTGAATTGGATTATTTTCTGTTTTGGTCATTAGAAGCATTTTTAAAATAAAATTTCTTCTAATTATGCCTCTACAAAATCATAAATATGTTAAGTGGGAAAGGACCCATCAGAATCACCACGTCCAACTCCTGGCCATGCACAGGGCACCCCAAGAATTACACCAGATGCCTGAGAGTGTTGTCCAAACACTTCTTGCACTCTGTCAGGCTGGTGCGGTGAACACTTCCCTGGGGCACCTGTTCCAGTGCCCAACCACCCTCTGGGTAAAAAATCCTCTTCCCTATATCCAACCTAAACCTACCCTGACTCAGCTTCATGCCCTTTCCTTGGGTCCTGTCACTGGTGACATGAGTGAAGAGATCAAGAAAGTCAAACTAAGTTTAATTTAGGACACTAATTAAATATTTTTTCTGAGCTCTTCTATGTTATTTTTTCATTCTTTTTAGAAAAATGTTTCTTAAAGTCAAAATAGTGCTTTTGAGGTCCATAAGAATTTTTGGTACAAAAAATAATAGCGTTTCTCTCTTTCTCTCGCTCTCTCATTGGTTATTTAAACACTTTGCTGTAAATTAAAGAGTTCCTTCTCACATCAAATGGTTCCATTAGGCACATTCAAGTAAAATAACAAAATATCCAAGTAACAATGATGAAAGCCAAAACATGGCTTGATAAAAGTCTACAGAGAGTTCTGTCCATTCTCTGGAATGGAATAAAGTTGCCACTTCCTTCAGCCAGACACTCACGTGGTTTGATGTTAATATCCACTTCCATCATGCAGAATAGTTTCTTAAGACAGAGTTCAGATATTCTACAATCAGAAGAACCATCAACAAAGAATCTGCCTTTTAAAGGAAGCTGAATAGCTCATTTTCGTTCTCAGTAGGTATCTGAGTGAACACTGGCATTTGAAGTGGAGTATTACAGAGATTAAACCAGGGCAGTTAATGGCCATCAGATGTAACATTCTGGGTCCAGTCTAGAATAATCAGTGTCATACACCCAGTCATCACAAGTATACCACTTAGAAAGAAGAATGAAGCCTGAAAAAGAAAACAAAAGAAATATTTCAGATGCTGCTATGACACTGTTGGTAAACCACATGAGCACCAAGAACAATCAAGACAACCCAAACAATGGGCACAGATGAGCTTTTATAGGGAAAATTATATAAGTAAATCTTAAAAGAATATTTGAAGAATGTTAAGGCTTTTTAAATACAGTTTTTAGGGTATTCTGTCAAAATCTGGCCAGAGACTGAGAGAATTCACTGAAGTGAACTGAGTCTTGTGATGGCCAGTTCCTTGGTTTTGAGTTTCTAAGCAACTCCTTGCAACTACACAACTGGCATTAAATGCCAATTCACTGACTACCTTCAGCAGGACTACAAAATTCATAAATCATGAAAAAGATAATGAAATTTTTTATTTGAATTAGAAAGAACGTGTAGTTACATATTTGTCTATACATACCCCAATCTTTTGCACTGACTTCATTGGTTCCTTCTTCACTAATTTGATGTAGAAGGCAGAAGGAAGTATAAATATCAGCATGGCAGCTGCAGAAGCACCTGTAGAGAAAAAGTATGGAAATAAATATTCATGAACAGGTAAACATACTCTAATTAGACTGGAGCTGCTTTTTCTGAAATGTGAAAGACTGCTTGGTCTGACAAGAAAATGCTTACCAATGAATCCAAAGATGTCTCGAATAGTAGGAACGAAGATAACAAGGATGTTGGTAAATGCCAGAAGAGCAATGGTAATGGAACAGTGACGCCACCAACTGAACTCCTTCCCTGCCCACAGCAGCTGGGTAATGGAACTGCGGATCTTTGGAAGGCAAGGGAAAAAAAAAAATCAAACAAACTAGTTTAGTCTTCATTTTAAAGACAGTGATTTGTCACCTGAATTTGACCTTCCTTCTGAGAGTATTTAATATTTTCCTGATTGCTTCAGATTTTAACAGAAGATGAAAGTAGTATGGAGAAAAAAACAAAGAAAAGTATCTGGCTTGAACAAAAATAAATTCCAGGTAATTTTGTAACATCTAAGGGTGCTGCTTAACAATATACACATAAATAGCCAGATCATGTCCACAGTGCATGTACAAAAACAAGCTGGCTTTTGTAAACTGATAATACAGTCATTTAATTATTTTTATAGAGGGGCAATCTCTTTCATTTCCCCAATACAACCACACCAGGAAAACAATATAACTGAATATATTTGTATCTACTGCTCAATAACTGTTACATATTTATTGAACTAACAGTATAGCTATAATTTGTCAAGTTTATCAGAGTAAGTTTCCTTTTTCAGTTAAGAGAAAAACACTTCAGTTTTTCAATTATTCAAAGGGAACTGCCAAATCAGTAAATGACTGCAGCAGTACAGATGTTAAAAAAAATTACTTACTGGGAAAATAACTACAGGTACAGTGAGGGTTACAGCCATAAGTACAGCAAGACGCACAATCAGAAGGAGAACATCAGCACCCAGATAAGCAGAGTAAGTGTGAAGCAGCTCTGGTTCGACTTTTCCTATAAAGAAAACAGTATTTTAATTAGATTTAGTTGACATACTTCTTAAACATGTGTTTCTGCTCTAGATTCCACACAAATTTTACAGTTACATCGTAAACATGAATTGAAAGCCTCAAGAACGTATCCATTTTACACAGGGATGACTTGGAGGCACAGAATCTGGTTTAATCCAATTTTAATCCTATGTCTTGGGCCTAATTCTATTACTGATCTCCTCTGGGGTGTGCATTTATAGAAGTACTGAAAAAAACAAACTCAACTAACAGTGTATATTTAGAGAATGCATGGTAAATGCTTGCTTGTTCTATTAAAAAAAACTAATCAACTGTGAGTTTGAAGAACATACATAATTTTAAAGAAAGCAGAGAGGCAGTATTTACCATAAAATGTCAAGTATCCAAAGAGAGCAGCCAATAAATACATGAGGAACATGGCAAAAAATGATACATAGGACACATTCATCATTCTTTTACGGCTACGCCTGAAAGAAAAAGTAACATTGTTAGTAGTGAGAACACAGTTTCATACTGTATTTGTTTGTTCAGTGAAATTGCAGATATATATCCAGGACTCACCCTTTCAGTTCTTCATAAATAGGAAGAATTGCAGGATGGCAGACAAAAGAAAATGTTAGGATTGGGACAGCATAAACAGTCTGAAAAAAAAAGTATGTTTCTTAAGTATCTCAACAGACATTAGAAATTTACTTTTCAAAATAATAAGGACATTTTTCAGTTTGGTCTTATTTGGTGATAAAGACCAGCTATTCTTTACAATGGAAACTTCAGAAAAAGTTAAAAACAAATTCATATTTTCTTAAACCCAGACTCTGAGGTACCAAATAGTCTCAAAAGTCACTTAAGTCCATGCTGAGCTGAATGTATTTGCATTCAAAATCATGTTCAGCAACTCACAGGCTTAAGCCATTGCATCTTGAACTTGCTATTGAGTATTACACATGTGAAGATTCACCACTGTAATTGGGAGCATTAATGAGTCAAGAATTTGTGACTGGGAACAAGTCAAACATCCTATGCACACACTTCTACAATTTTCTTCATCATCTTCTGCAATCTACTTTTTAAAATAGAAGTTCACTAACTTCATTGAGAAATGCTGTACTTAAGAATGAAAGATGTGTTTTCTGCCACTCAAACAGGCACCTCAAACTCCTTTTTATTTCTGTGTATTTGGCATGTAGAAATATGCAGTCTGCATAAGGTAAACAATGCCCTAATCTACAGAACAGAAAGTCTTAACACACCCCAATTTTAAATATGGGCAACCGCTTCAAGGAAAAATGACCTAATGTACCTGCTACATACTTAGTCTCAGTTATTTTCAACATAGCATCTCATTTTCAGTCAGTTACCTGTGAATTGAAGATGAAATATTTTGGCTTGCACATATCATCACTTGTTATATTCTGATCTACAAAAGGTGCTGCTGTTGCATTAAGTAATGTCAGGTTCATGATGACACTGTCCATAGGACAAGGAATCTGAAACATCTTCCAAATAACCTAGAAATAAAGCCACGCATTTATTACTTTGTCTAATGCAGGATGTGAAAATTTTTAGAAACTGTGCTTAATTTCACTTTGAAATGCAGTTTTATAAGCACTTGAAGTTTTCAAGATTATACTTACAACAATCAGAAAGAAGACCATGCAAAGTAAGGAAAAGCCACTGGTATAGCCCAAATAACCTGTGGTCAAGAAAGATAAAAAAAAAATCTAATATACAATAAACAGAAACACCATTCAAGTAAAAATATTATGAAAAAGCATATTCTGCCAAGTGATCTCTTTAGATTGTCATTTCCTTAGCATTACACAGAACAAATTAATTATTCATTGACTTTCTGCTAATCCCAACCCAGATCTAAAGGTTCTGAAAGACATATTAGGGTCTGTACGTTCAGGGAGTCTGTAATGTTAAACACTTAACTTGCAAGAAAGAGAAGCAAACTAAAAAACACCACAGCAACAATATATGAATTGATATTGTATACTAAGAGTGATATAGGATTAATTTAAATAGCATGCACTATCAGATAACATAAGTCTTTCTCCTTCTCTTTTTACTGATATACTTAATTTCTAGAAAACAGTAATTTGAGAGAGTAATTCACATTGAGACTTCCAGTTATTAAAGTTCCACTACAGGATTCTCTGAATGAATCCTGTTAACTGAATTATTCACATACATAACTGAATTACAGCCATTTCAGATAAAGCATCTGGTATGAATATTCTGTTACTCCTCAGGATCTACAATGAAAAGATACTACCGAGGCTTAGCAGCCCTATTCCTTGAACATTGTTACAGGATAGCTTGTAACAATATTGTATTATTTCACCACTGGCCAAATTAGGTGAAACTTTGGGATAAGAACAGGAACAGAAAGTTACAGTTGCGCTTTGTTCTAAAGCTATCCTATCTGCTATCCTTTTCCACAAACACATCTGTAATTCAGTATACTTGTCTTGATTTTTTTTTCCTGTCTTCAAGGAGACTGACAGCAATTACCTAAATGCTAATTAGTCCCAAGAGACAAGTTTGGAGACAGCTGTTAACTCACACAGCATTTCAAGATTCAAACATTGCATCAACACGTTTCCCCGCAGTATTTCCAATAGGTTTTTATTTTGATTGCTCTCTAGCACTTACCTAGATTTTTCAGTAGGGACAGGGGGAGAATGAGGATGACAGACACTAGCAGCACTAAATAGTCACCATTGAGATACCATTCTCTGTAGAAAAGAAAGTAGTATTTGTAAGTAATTAAGTATTTAAAAATTACATTTGCAGTTTAGTCTTCCCTCTTCTACAACATAAGGCTCCATTAAAAAAAAAGCACTATCTGATTTCACAAATGAGAGCATTGAATTTCCTATGTGGACATAACACCCTACAACAGCTTCTTATCTCACCCCAAACCTGCATTGTGCCTTTCCTTTAGTGTCCTTTTATAAAAATAAAAAACATCTGGAAGTCAGAAGACAGAAAAGTAAATGACTGGTTAGAAAAAAAAAAGCCAAGTGGGATCAATCACGGAAAAAATGTAATTTTTTTAAGTGCTGATTCCCAACTCTCCAGATGTGTTAGAATACTGCAAGGCCCCAGCAGGGTTTCCATTTTTAATGGAAATAGAATTCTGTTGGGTGTCCTGTGGGACTTAAAGAAAAACAGGTGAGGGCTGAAGGTAAGGCAGTAGCTCAAGCCCAGTGGCTGAGAAAACTCCAACAAGCACTGGGAGTCTCTTGGAGGCACATTTAGTCCCTTTCAGTAGGGAAAACATGGTAAGAACTTCAGAAGCTTTTTCCTTCAGGACATTCTGGCCATTTTTTCTGTAAGAAGTAGCATTTTTGAGCAGTAGAAGATTAACATTTTTTTTTGACATACATAAAAACCAGGTCCTACATGACCATCATATATGCTTTAAGCAATTAAAGTGACACTAAGTTACACAATTATTCCTAACTATTCTGTACATACTATTATGATATCATTTAACAGTATTTATTTTAAAATGGACTGTATACTATTTAGGTAAACATTATTTAATTTGAAATTTATATATGCAAACTCAGTTGCTGCCTTTTATATGATAATGGCAATATGGTATAATTAACAGATTTGCTCTGGATTTACATAGTAAATGCAAAAACTATGTAGTCATCTCTCCTCAGTTTTACCTGGGAGAACTAGATGTAAAAAAGGAGTATTTTAGAAAATGATGTATAGGACATTAATACCATACACCTTTTGTTGTCTTTTTAAAAAACATAATAGACTTGTGGCAAATTTAAAAAGAAATCACAACAAAGAAACTCCTTGCAGTTGATACAATCACAAGAACATGCACTGCTATTGTGCATACCATATAGAGGCCATCAGGACTTTCAGATCAAGGACTTCAAAGTTTTTCTGTCCTGAAGAGTAAAGAATGGGATTGTGCAGTTTTAAAATATAGCCAAGTACTTTAGAAGTTGCTAAGCAAATTTAAAAAATGGAGCTAGTATTTGTAATATTGTCTCAGAATTCCATAAGTTCTTTTACCGTAAGCATTATTTTGGGACACTTAAATAGGTAAGTGCTTACATTTTAGGCCCCAGGCTTCCAGAGTGGAATCCATGCCAATGGTAGCCACCCAGACTCCCCTAAGCAATGCATGGAGAGAGTCAGTTAAATTGGGTTCACGATTGCCAGAGCACCGAGAAAATATTTACTTTAAATCAGTGTACAGCTACCTAGTGCCAGCCAACGAGAAAACATTTAAGTTACAGACCTTAATTTCTTAATTTTCTCTGCCAGATTTGCAGAGCAGCAGCTGTATCCCTGTGAGATTCACAGACTTTAACTTTCCCTCTTGAATTGCAACCAGTTTTGAATTCTTTACTGAAGATGGGACAGTTAAAAATATTTGCCTCCGAGCCCCCTTCTAAATACTGGCTACTCCAGGGGCTCTCTTTAAGAACCGAAAAATATGGACTTGAATTCAGCCAAAGGAGAGAAATTAACCTTCCCAGCAAAGAATTTGTAAACATAACACTACTAAGTAAATAGGGTAGGTGAAGTATTCGAGTACATTAAAAAAAAAGAAAAAAAAATATGGCTAGCACTGTTATTATGACAATATCTATCAGCAAGCTGCATGAACATCACAAAATTGCTTGAACCCCTAGGGGAACATGGCAGAAAAATGCCTACCTTCTGAACTCGGGCTTAGGTGTAAGTTGGAGTCTTGAGCTGCTCAGCCCTCTCAAGACTGGGACACTTCAGGACAAGGCACAGAAGTACAACTCTGAAGAGTGAGATTTATAGCACTTAACTCTATCCATCTGAACTCAGGCATCTTGTTTTTACACACCCTCTCAATACAGAGTGATATGATCAACTGCTCTTTGGAGATGTGCAAAATGTGTCTAAGGTGCACTGAACTGATGGCTACAGACGATCACCCTTCTCCACTGATTATACTAAGGCCATTGTAACTCAAAATATGGTTAGGTAAAAGGAGTCCTCTTTTTAAAGCCAAGGAGGAAAGCCACTCTGGAGTCAAGGTGTCTCCAGGACTAGATGGCAAGGCATCTACCATTCTAGTCTTGGGCATATAAACTGTGGTTTAGGTCAATGTTTAGAATCTGTATCTTTTTGAGAGCCTCAAGACATTCCTTGTCTTGTCTAACTTCACCTTAGTCTTACATGTAATCATTTACCACAATGTTAATACTACAACACCAAATTAATCAGACCAAACAATTTTGAATGCAGTAAGAAAATAAAAAAAAAACACCAAAAAAACATAACCACATTTATCTTTCCTTATCAACTGTATGTACTGACTGGTACATACATTAACACTTACCTGATGTTCTTTACAGAACAACTTTCTGCAACATGATGTGATACCTGTATTTTTCTACCCTTTTCCCAGGTCAGGCTGGATCTAAATGAAGTGAAGCACTCAGGGGAAGGGAAAACTTACTGTATGTCTGTCTGAATAAGAAGCTACCCTACGGTGTACCGAACGTGGTCTTCATATAGAAATATATACAGTCTCCGTATTTGTTTCTCCTAATAGTTTCTCTGATGAGGAGTTCTAACACCTACCCTGTGGTCTCTTCGATGTTCATAAATGTCTTGATGACCAATGGTAACTCATATTTCACTATGAAGAGGTAGCTTGACATAGCTGTAGGTGAATAACATCATAGATCATTACAAATATAGAATATGCCACACGATGCAAGAATCACATAACATGTTTCATAACTTCACTTGAACACAAGCAGTTAATGAACACATGTTGTGTGACAAATAAGTCTCCAAGAATAAGCAGGGAACAATTATTATTGACAGTACAGACATTTTAAGATCTTGCCCTCACCTCCAATATTCTGCATTGTAATTGATCCAGAAGCAGCAAGTTTTCCAGCCATACCAAAAGCCTTCATTCCCAACTGTTCGTACAATAAAGATCCTAGAAGAAAATACAATATCCCATTGGAAGGGTGTATTTCACAAAGATAACATAAGAAACAAATACTACATACTTGTAAAACAGTAATTTTCCATACCTCCTTCATTGGCAGTCTTCAAAAGAAGATGCACCGAATACAAAGAAAATATTGAGACAAACAGCAGGAGTATTCTGGGGAGAGAAAAACATGCAGATTTTTAATAGCCATAAATGACTTATTGTAACCCTACTAAAGATGTATCAAATAAAAATACTATCCATATTAAAATATTATATGGGGAAAAAAATGTAGATTCTAAGGTCAGTTAAAAGTGTTCTGAAAACCCAATTAATGTTGTGTGTAGAAAGGATTTATACTGAATTGCATTTCAGAGGCATACCAAGAAATTCTAATGTAGGCTTGAATAACGATTCTACTCAGTCTAAAATGGCATAAGCATCACCAAATGTCAGGCTATTATACTTGGCTACATTTGATAATAAATAACTTAACAAATCATCAATAGGAATGAGTGCATCCTTGTAAGAAACTGTATTTTTCCCATCTTCCTGTGCCTGTTCAACAGTGTGTCATGCACCTATGGAACATATAGCTGACACTAACTATAGCTGAAGTGAAGATTATCTCTTGGTCTTAAATCAGCTTTTCAGCTTAAGCCTGTGTTATGTCCTTTTTTTTATGTAAGGATGAAACCGCAAAGGCCTTAAGGAATTGACTGAAAATTCAGACTCATTGAGAGCTGTTTTCAAATGGAAATACACATCTACTGTCAGTTAAAAAAAATTCTTTCCTCAAAAGTGAACTCTTCAGATGTGCTTACATGGGAATCGCTAGTGGCTTGTTTATCTTCCCCACAGCTTTTACAGGCAATGAATATTATTTCCAGAAGCACATTTGCATCACCTAAAATTTGGATCTCTCAACAACAAATCTCTCCCACAACAAATGCACTTCCTGGAGTGGCACGCTAGGGGGAACTTCTTGGCTGCCGAAGAACACAGTGGAAAATTACAAAGCATTAAAAAAACCCCCCTGATCTTTCTTATACCAATACAAGCATTTTGCTTAATAGGAAACTTAAGAATCAGCATATCAAAAATGGCTTTAAAAGGGCAAATTTTATTTTCCAGAGTAAATTTCCTTATGTGTCATTTTTCATGCTGGTGAAGTTATTAAACTCAGCACAAAGAACTGGAAAGAAAAAAATCTGAGAAGCCTTACAGATCTGTGTAGGAAACTCTGTGTTACTGTGCCAATTCAACACTAACACCTGCACACAAATAAATCTATTTCTGACAGGTAGAGATTAACTAGGATTTGATTCAGCCATTAGGTAGAAACAGCACAGCTCAGATATGCCAGGGTTACACTGTTTTAAAACACCACAGACCCTGGACCTCTCAGTCCTAACCTGGAATGGCTGCCTACAGTGTAGACAAGATCAGTCAGCAAACTCATCTTGAAGCTTGCTCTGTTTCTGCCTTCCAGACTATTCTATTCATTTATTTAGTGCTGACACAAGTGACAAGTCACAGCACTTACGCAAGTGCCTCCATAGTCTTCCTAGAACTTACTGCCTTAATCAACTGCATCTGGATCTGATTCTGTAACCTAGTTATTAAGGCATGTCTGTAATGCCCTCACTGTCATCATAAATCCTCAGTATCATCTGTGATTAACTGCTTTCCTGCCTCAGAACTGTACGATTTACAAGTTTTGAAAGGTAACAAGCTAGTTTGTCTTTGAAACAGCACTAATGCCAATAGAATAGAATAGAGTACCTGGAAATAAAAAGCAACTAAATTACCTCAGCACTCAATTGTTAAATTGACAGTTTTGAACTCTTTTTTTCCTCAGAAAAGAGGACCCCCCAAGTCTGTTCAACTAACCTTAAATTCTCTTTTTTCCTCTCCTCAGAGACATTTTAACATGCATTACACTGATCATCTCTCATGTACTGCAGAACATTTTAGAGCATGAAACTGATCTATAGAGAGATGAAGTATCTCTTCTAGATTCATGCCAAATTGTTCATTCAGTTTAGCATCCTCTAAGCTTAAGCGAAAATCTTAGCAAAAGATTTACCAATCACCATATACTTAAAATCCTTTTGGTCAGAACTTTACATGTTGGTAGTTTCCTCAGGAAAACTGAGCACCACCCAATACAGTGTGAAACATCTGGAAGTAAATCTGACCTACTTTCTGGAAATCTGGCAGCAGAGTCAGGGTAATTTTGAACTAAACATTGCTCTTCCCGCGTTCTTGAACATTCAGCACATTGATCTATTTCCAGGATAAAAACACAAAGTTCCTTTAAAGAGACCCATGGATACTCAGTTGCAGTCAAGTTACTGATACTACATGTTGTGTGAGCTGAACTGCTTCCAATACACAAAAAATATCCTTTCCTAGGAAATCTAAAAGTACTGTACATAAGGGTACCCTTATGCCATTTCCAATTACATCACTGTAGTTCTGTCCTACACCTCAAAGCTTCTGCCAATGTAGGCAGGCCAATAAAGATATGCTGGTTATTCCACATCCCTCCCTTGCAGGCAGACAGAAATTTTTATAGGTGTAACTGAAACCATATTCCTGAATTGAGTGAAAGCCTAGCAATAAAAGGGACTTCTTTACTGGTTAAGTACATTGTAACTCCGTAGGCACAATGATGTCAGCTGAGGAAAGTGAGACCACATCCCTGACTAGGACTTGGCTAACAGAACTTTCAGGAATTCTGTCAGTTATTCATGGAGAAACTACAGCTAAATCAAATAAAACTCACTGTAAAATGTTTTTGAGGTTTGCAGAACTTGCAACCAATTTGTTTAATTTTTGCGGGTTCTTCTGAATGTACCAAAATTTAAATCCTTAAATTTAAAACAAGCCATACATCCTAAAATGCAATTCTGCACCTATGAAAATGACTGGATGTTTTCTAGGGGTAATATTCTTACATCAAGTATTTTTCCGTTAGGAGTTACACACCAGAAATATGGGGGGGTTTTGATGAATCAAAAGATACTTACACAAAAAGAGCAATTCCAGTGTTAGCCATGGCAAAAGAAAGACCAAGGATGCCACTACCCACAATAGCATTGCTCAGATTAAATACTGACATTCCGAAGGAAGTAGTACCTGGATGCTGAGAAAAGGGAGATAAGTAATAATTAATAGAAAGTTATTACTCATCTCAGAACTAAAACAAACATACATTTGGCAGTACGTTTTTGTTTGTTTAGAACGTCATTGCTGGGTACTTACATACTGAGTTTCGTATTTCTTCTTTCCAAGGTTGGAGTCGAGCAAGAAATTTTGGTTTTCTGGATCAATATCCGCATAGTGGCTGCAAATCAACATTGCATCATTACTTACTTAAAGGGGAACTTGCATATTCACTTCCCGATCAGCATTTCCAACCCATTTCAAAGGGAAAAGGAAAGACCAACGGAATAGCCCCGAAAGAACCACCCCACCTGCCACTGTGTCAGCGCACGGAGCGCTGCGCTCGCCTCCGGCCGCAGCGACTCTCGCGTTTCCGCACGGATTGCCGGCGGACACGCGGCACCGCCGGTCCCCGGCTGCGGGGCGGCGGAGCCCCCTCACCTCTTCATGGCAGCCGGCTTGGTGGGGTAGGGGTAGCTGAAATCGTTGCTGTTGGAGCTGTAGCTGCTGCTGTCCTCGTCGGGCGAGATGTTGAACTTGCCCATCTCGGCGCTGCTCATGCTGGCGGGGCGGGGGTCGGGGCTCGGCGGCGGCCGCTCTTTTGTCCTTGCCGGCGGGACTCGCCGCGCCTGCGGAGGGGGCGGGAGGCGACGTCAGTGCCGCAGCGGGCGCGCGGCCGTCACGTGGCCCCGCGGCCCC
>VWYI01024294.1:0-14447 GCA_013399455.1 Anthoscopus minutus | reverse complement strand
TGAGGTGGTTTCAGTGTAAATTTGGGGCTATTCTGAAGGATGAGGTGGTTTCAGTATAAATTTGGGGCTGATCTGAAGGATGAGGTGGTTTCAGTATAAATTTGGGGCTGATCTGAAGGATGAGGTGGTTTCAGTATAAATTTGGGGCTGATCTGAAGGATGAGGTGGTTTCAGTACAAATTTGGGTGTGATCTTAAGAATTACTTGGTTTACACCAACTTGGATTAATTGCTCTGCTGAAAAGACCCACAGAGACATGGACACAATTCCTGGTTTTTCCACACAAAATCTCAGCATATTTTGTGTTGGAAGAACCTTAAATCCCAACCCCAACACCTTCCACTATCCCAGGGTGCTCCAAGCCCTGCCCAAACTTCCTCTGCACACTCCCAGGAATGCAGCAACCACAGGAAAACCTCCAGGGAAGGAACCTTGCCCCGATGTGGGCACGGAAAAAAGGCAACCAACGCCACCGGGCATTCCCAGTCCTGCTTTAGGGCAGGAATTAAACCCAAATTTTGGGCAGGGAGCAGGGAGGGTGTGAGGGAAGGAAGGATGGAAAAATCACTTTTTTCTCACCCCACTGGCAGTCCTGATGGGCTTGGCCTTGAGCTTTGGGAGCAGAACCTTCCGGAAGTGCGGAGGAACGGCCGCGATGATGTCGACGAGCCGGGGCTGCGCCGGCAGCCCGTACTTGGCCGAGGTTTTGGTCTTCAGCCTGGAACCAGAAAAAGCCCAAATCACCAAAACCAGCCCTCATTTCCACCAGCTCCACAGAGATGCAGGCAGGTTCCTCCAATCCTGCTCTCCAGGCAGGAATATCAAACAGCAAACAGCCGCAGCGTGAGCTAAAACGGCGAAAAAAATAAACGCAAAACCGCCGGAGGTTTTTTATTTTCTGCGTGATTTCCTTCTAAATTTGGTTTTATCCCAACTTTCTGCAGGCTGGCAAGGCTCCTGCTTGTCCATTTTCAGGGACAGTTGCTGATTGGTGTTTAATTCCTGGTGATTAATTCACGTGTTTAACCCCAGCCTGCAGCTGAGTTAATCTCCAAGGCAATTGCTGGCAGGCATTTCCCAGGAAAAGTTTAAAATTATGTCAATAAAGTGGAAAAAGTGGGGAAAATTCAGGTTTTCTTGCTCCACATAAATCAAAGAAGAAATTTCTATAAACAACAAATTCAGGTTTTCTTGCTCCACATAAATCAAAGAAATTTCTATAAACAACAAATTCAGGGTTTTTTTGCTCTATGTAAATAAAGGAGGAAGAAATTCCTGAAAACAACAAAATCAGGCTTTTTTTACTCCATGTATACCAAAGAAGAAGAAATTCCTGTAAACAACAAATTCAGGGTTTCTCGTTCCACAAAAATAAAAGGAGAAGAAAGTTCTATAAACAACAAATTCAGGGTTTTCTTAGTCCACATAAATCAAGGAGAAAGAAATTTCTATTAAAAACAAACTTAGGAATTCTTTTACTCCAGGTAAATAAAGGGAGAAGAAATTTCTATAAACAACAAATTCAGGTTTTCTTGCTTAAAGGAGGGAAAAATTTCTATAAACAAGAAATTCGGGGTTTTTACTCCACTTAAATAAAGAGGGGAGAAATTTCTATAAACAACAAATTTGGGGTTTTTACACCACTTAAATAAAGAGGGGAGAAATTTCTATAAACAACAAATTTGGGGTTTTTACACCACTTAAATAAAGAGGGGAGAAATTTCTGTAAACAAATTCAGGTTTTCTTGCTCCACACAAAGGAGGGGAAAATTTCTATAAACAACAAGAAATTCAGGTTTTCTTACTCCACAAAGAGGAAGCAAACATAAGTTTCTGTAACAAACAAATTTAGGTGTGGCACATTGCTAAAAAAAAAATCAGATTTAACATTATTTCTGTATTGATGCTTCCTTTCCCTCACGGATTTGAGACCTCTGAGGGATGGAAAAAAAAAACCCCAGGCAACGAGACTTTCTTGGAGTTTTCCAGCAATCCCACCCACGTGAGACTCGGTAGCAGAACAGCCCAGAATTTCCTGATCTCAGCGCCCTGATCACCAGGAAATGTGAGAGCAGAGGTGTGAAACTCCGAGCTGAAAGCCCGGGATGTGCCCATCCCGCAGGAATCAGCTCCAGCGCCATTCCCCGAGGCACTCACTTGTTGAGATCCACATCTTTTCCCTGCTCGTGAGCCTCCAGCAGCTGCTTTATGATGTCAGCAATGGTCATCACCATCAGCTCGGCCTGGCTGAGCTCTCCTGCCACGGGAACAGGCCGAAAAACAGGGAAGAATCAGAGATTTATCCTGCTTGCCACAACCTGAAATTCCCGAATCACGGCGTGGTTGGGTAGGAATGGGACGGGCTGGAAAAGACCGCAAGAGTCCAACAATTCCCGGCGCTGCCAAAAGGGCCACCCGCGTCCCTAAGCGCCACATCCACAGGGATTTTAAATCTCTCCAGGAATGCAGGCTCCACCTCTGCCTCGGGCAGCTGTGCCAAGGCTGGACAGCCCTTTAAGGGTAAAAATTCCTTTTAATATCCAACGCGAACCTTTCCTGGCACAGCTTGAGGCCGTTTCCCCTCAGCCTGTCCCTGTGAGCTCCGCCAGCTGCTCCCTCCTCTCAGGGAGTCTGAGCCTCCTTTTCTCCAAGCTAAACCCGCCCAGCTCCCTCAGCCGCCCGTCCCCCAGCTCCATTCCCTCCCCTGGACACGCTCCAGCTCCTCAGGTCTCTTTTATTTTAGTGTTTTGGGTTTTTTTACCTTTCCCGTTTTTCTTTTTCTGCTTCATCCCGGCGGATCCCGCGGCCTGGCCGTAAAGCAATACCGCCCCGCGCCGTCGCGAAAGCGCCGTAAAGCGCGACGGGAGCGCGGCGCAATGAAGGGGTGTAGTTCCGGCAGCAACCACCGGAGGGCGCGAGATTTTTGGGGGGAAAACCCCGGGTTTTGGGTTTGGGGGAAAACGCCGGATTTTGGGGGGGAAACTCCGGGTTTGGGGGTTTTTTTGGAAAAAAGCCCAGGTTTTGTTTTTTGGGGGGAAACCCCCGGGTTTTGGGGAAAAACCCCAGGTTTTGGGGGAAAACTCCAGGTTTTGGGGGAAAACCCCAGGTTTTGGGGGAAATCCCCGGGTTTTGGGTTTGGGGGAAAACGCCGGATTTTGGGGGGGAAACTCCGGGTTTGGGGGTTTTTTTGGAAAAAAGCCCAGGTTTTGTTTTTTGGGGGGAAACCCCCGGGTTTTGGGTTTGGGGGAAAACGCCGGATTTTGGGGGGGAAACTCCGGGTTTGGGGGTTTTTTTGGAAAAAAGCCCAGGTTTTGTTTTTTGGGGGGAAACCCCGGGATTTGGGGGATTTTGGGGGGAACCTCCAGGTTTTGGGGTGTTTTGGAGGGGAAATCCTGGGTTTTGGGGGGTTTTGGTGGAAAACCCTGGGTTTTGGGAAGTTTTTCTGAGGGAAATCTCAGGTTTTGGGGAAAACTCCGTGGTTTTTGGGGGAAAACGCGGGTTTTGGGAGCTCTTCTGGGAAACCCCAGGTTTTAGGAGGTTTTTCGGGGAATCCCCGGGTTTTGAGGTTTTTTGGGGAGAAAACCCCCGGATTTTGATGATTTTACGGGGAAAACCCTGGGGTTTGGGGTGTTTTGGAGGTTTTCGAGGGGCTTTGGCGAAAAAACCCGGGTTTTGGGGGGTTTTTGGTGAAAAACCCAGGTTTGGGAGTTTTTTTGGGGAAACCCCCGGGTTTTGCAAGGAACCCCCGGGTTTTGGGGAAAAAAACCCAGGTTTTGGGGGATTTGGGGGAAAACCCCGGGTTTTGGGGGGAAACTCTGGGTTTTGGGGTGTTTTTGGGGGAAACCCCAGGTTTTGGGGAAAACTCCGAGTTTTTGGCGGAAAACCCCAGGTTTTGGGGGAAAGAATCCCGGGTTTTGGTCTTTTTGGGGAAAAACCCCGGGTTTTGGGAGGTTTTTTGGGGAACCTCCGAGTTTTGGGTTTTTTGGGGGGAAAACCCCCGGATTTTGGTGGTTTTGGGGGGAAAATCCTGGGGTTTGGGGTGTTTTTGGGGGAAACTTCAGGTTTTGGGGGGGAAACTGGGTTTGGGAGGGTTTTTGGGGGAAAACCTCAGGCTTTGGGGATATTTTTTAGGAAAACCCGGGGGTTTAGGGGAGTTTTGGGGGGAAACTCCATGTTTTGGGGCGAAACTCTGGGGTTTGGGGTGTTTTGGGGGAAAAACCCTGGGTTTTGAGCGGTTTTTGAGAAAACCCCAGGGTTTTGGGAGGTTTTTGGTGAAAACCCTCAGTCTTGGGAGATTTTTTTTGGGAAAAACCCCAGGGTTTGGGAGGTTTTTGGGAGGGAGTTTGGGGTCCAACGCAAGGACAGCTGCCATTCATCCCTTCATTGTGCAAAAACCCATCCCAGTAAGGCAGAAAGGCGTCCTGTCCCAGTAAGGAACCAAAATAGAAGTAGGTCTTTGATAAAGACCACACCAATACCCAAAACTATCATAAAACTCTTCTAAAAACGATCTAAAACCCCCTAAAATTCAAAACTTATCATAAAAAAAAACCCCTGATAACCCTGTCTGGATCGATCAATAGCCTTTGTCAGAAAAAAAAAAGAAAAAAAAAAGTATCCTTAAAAATTAGTGAAGGAGGAATTACAAAAAAAAAAAAAAAAAAAAATCACACCATGCCCACAAATAATCCATGGAATTCACCAGGGATTCCTGGATTTTGCTTCACAACTTGAGGAAATCAATGAAGTGATCGAGGACGTGGGATCTCTGCGACCTGGACTTCCCTCTCCATCAGTAATTCCAGTGGCCCCTTGTCACTAATTTTAAAAGAATTAGGAATTTTTAGGGAAATTCGGGTTTGGCTAGAAAGGGACTCTGCTAGGATCGAAGTTAATGGTGGAGTTAGAAGTCGAATTTGAAACGAGGGTTTTAGTAACGAATTACCTGAAATGTTCCTGTAGCTGTGCTTGTAAACAGAGAAACCAAAAAATCCAACCCAAGGTCTTTTACCCAAAACTGATTCAGGAGTCACGCACGGGGAATTGGAATTTTCCCAAAATAATTCGCATTGTAAAAGACGAAAAAGGTCAGAGTGAGGAAGAGAAGTTTTCCTTCACCACCCACGACCCCCCCTCCCTAGAAACCACCACCCCCTCCACTTAAGGGAGCAACCACTCAGGCCTAATGAGCTTTTAAACTCATTAACATGAATTTTAATACGAATGGTCGGTGTCAGTGTCACGAGGGTGTGTCGGCATTTTGGATATTCAGGGTTGTTGTGAATAAACAGACACCGGAATCCTTTGTTAAAATTTCCAGTGCCTGTCTAGGCCTTTGCCCGGCGTCGTTAATAAATACTTCTCTTAATTAGAAACTGTTGGGAAGAGTCTTCTGGCCATCAATAATTGGATATTGGTACTTGATCAATATCCCTGTTTAAGAATTCAGCTTGCTTTTGTGGTTCCAGCTGTCGGCAGAGGAAAACCACTGCAAAGATATCACTGGAAATCTTTACCCCGTGGCATGAAAAATTCTCCCACAATTTGGTGAAAACCCTGGGGTTTGGGGTTTTTTTTTTGGAGAAAACACCAAGTTTTGGGGTTTTTTGGGAGGAAAAACCTCAAGTTTGGGGTTTTTTTTGGGAAAACCTCAAGTTTTGGGGGTTTTTTGGGGAAACCCTCAAGTTTGGGGGGGTAAACCCCAGATTTTTGGGGTTTTTTTGGGGTTTTGGGAGGTTGCCATATTTTGTTGCACCCACGATCCATAATTCTGCTCTACTCGGACGATTTGCTCATTGCAGCACCAACACAAAGATGGAACAAAGTCGTGATGGGATTGTCAAAAATGCCGGATTCTGCCTGTGCCGCCGCCGCCGCCGTCGAGATGCTCGGTTGGACGGCGATGGTGGAAAGGTGAATGCAAAGTGGTCTGGATCAAGGAATCAGTCAAGGAATCTGTCAGGGAATTTGGGAATCAGGGAATCACAGAATCATGAAATCCCAGTGTCAGCGAGTCCCTGAAGTGCGGAGTGGAATGGTGGAGCCACAGGGTCACGGAAACTCAGAGTCACAGAGACGGAATCACAGAATTGTGGAATCCCAGACTCGCAGAATCGCAGAGGGATGGAATTGTGGAATCACAGAATCACCGTGTCAGAGAGTCACAGAATCTCAGAATCGCAGAGGGATGGAATTGTGGAATCACAGAATCCCAGCATCAGAGTCACAGAATCTCAGAATCGCAGAGGGATGGAATCGTGGAGTCACAGAATCTCAGAGTGATGGAATCATGGAATCACAGAATCACCGTGTCAGAGAGTCACAGAATCTCAGAATCGCAGAGGGATGGAATTGTGGAATCACAGAATCCCAGTGTCAGAGTCACAGAATCTCAGAATCGCAGAGGGATGGAATTGTGGAATCACAGAATCCCAGTGTCAGAGTCACAGAATCTCAGAATCGCAGAGGGATGGAATTGTGGAATCACAGAATCACCGTGTCAGAGAGTCACGGAATCTCAGAATTGCAGAGGGATGGAATTGTGGAATCACAGAATTGCAGAGGGATGGAATCATGGAATCACAGAATTGCAGAGGGATGGAATCATGGAATCACAGAATCACTGTGTCAGAGAGTCACAGAATCTCAGAATTGCAGAGGGATGGAATCATGGAATCACAAAGTCTCAGAGTGATGGAATTGTGGAATCCCAGAATCCCAGCGTCAGAGAGTCACAGATTCTCAGAATTGCAGAGGGATGGAATCATGGAATCACAGAATTGCAGAGTGATGGAATCATGGAATCACAGAATTGCAGAGTGATGGAATCATGGAATCACAGAATCCCAGTGTCAGAGTCACAGAATCTCAGAATCGCAGAATCACAGAATCTCAGACACAATCACAGAATCACAAAATCATGGAATCACAAAGTCATGGATTCACAGACTCCCAGAATCACGGAATCACGGAATCACACAGTCATGGAATCACAGAATATCAGACACACAGAATCCCAGAACTGCAGAATCAGTCTCACAGAGTGATGGAATTACAGAATCACGGACACACGGATTCACAGAATTACAGAATCATGGAATTGCAGATTCACGGAATCAGAGAATCATGGAATCACAGGCTCACAGAACTGCAGAACCGTGGAATTGCAGATATACAGAATTACAGAATCATGGAATTACAGATTCACGGATTCAGAGAATCACAGAACCACAGAATCATGGAATTACAGAGTCATGGAATCACAGACTCACAGAATCATGGAATTACAAATTCACAGAACCAAGGAATCGCAGACTCATAAAATCACGAAGTCATGGACTCACAACCCCACAGAATTCTGATTCTCAGAAGCCCAGGATGGCTCAGGCTGGAAAGGACCATAGTGGGTCATTGGTGCCACCTCCCTGCTCCAGCAGGGCCATCCCAGAGCACAGGGCACAAGGTTGTGTCCGGACAGTTCTGGAATATCCCAGTGAGGAGACTCCACAGCCTCTCTGGTCTCTGTTCAGTGCTTGGTCACTGCCCAGGGAAGTTCTGCCTCCTGTTCAGGTGGAACTTGCTGGGATCAGTCCCTGCCCGTTCCTCTGGTGCCATTGCTGGGCCCCTGGAGCAGAGCCTGGGCCCTGCTCTGAGCCCTCCCTGCTCACAGGGACACCCAGGGCTGAGGTTCCCTCTCAGGATCTCCTCTCCAGGCTGAACAGACCCAGCTCCCTCAGCTTTTCCTGGCCAGGGAGACGCTCCAAGCCCTTCACCATCTTTATTGCTGGGCCTGCTCCAGGAGCTCCATGTGCCTCCTGTCCCGATGATCCCACAGCATTTCTACATCATTTATTGCATATAAAAACATCCTCGTGGCTGCTCTTACAGCTGATGATTAAAAAGGGACAATTCCTGATTGAAATAGTAATGGGATTATCCTATTTCCTCCTTAAAATCCAGTTTTTCCCCGGAGTCTTCTTCCCAAATTCCGGCCTGCGCTGTGGTCCGCCCTGAGGGATCCCACACGGGCCTGAGGAGGCCCTCAGCGCTAGATGGTAGCAAAGCATCGGCTGGAGGAGGGAAATCAGGGCTGGGTTTTCCTGACAAAAGGAGAAAAATCCCTCCTGGAGACCCGCGGGTTCCCGGGGAGTGCACGGAGGGAGCAGGGAAGGGGAACGGCGTGTTTGAGGGGCAGGGGGGACCCTGGAAGCAAACCCAGCACAGCCGAGGGTGAGGCTGGATGTCGGGAAAAGAGGTTTATTGGGAAAAGAGGCTTATTGGGAAAAGGTTTATAGGGAAAAGAGGCTTATTGGGAAAAGGTTTATAGGGAAAAGGTTCTTCCCCCAAAAGCTCAGGCACTGAACAGGATCCCCAGGGAACAGTGACATGCCCAGGGAGGGAATTTCGGGGTGTCTGTGCAGAGCCGGGGGTTGGATTTGATGATCCATCCAACTCAGGATATTCCATGATTCCCAAAGTGTCACATTCTCCTGCACACAGCAGTTGTGCCCTCTCCTCCTGGGGAGGATTTGCAGGTCCTAAAGCCCTCAGCAGCCTGGCATGATCCCAGATCTGACCCTGCTTAAGGCAGGAGGTTGGATCAGAGGTCTCCTGACGTCCTTTGCATCCCGAGTTCTGCAGTAATCCTACAAAATCAGCTCGGGATTCTTCTGTGAATATCCAGTGACTTCAAAAACTCCCATGAGCTTCTGGAGACAGGGATTTCCTTGGCTCTTGTTTGGGGAATTGGCACCTGTTTGGTTGTTGCTGTTTGCCCGGTCCTTGCTGATGCCACCAGCTCCCAAATCTCCTTCCCGGTGGCATCCTGGTCAGTCCCTGGATTCTGGTGGATCAGGAACATGCCTGTGAGCAGAGAGGAAATGCTGCCTGGATGAAAAACCAGGACTGTGGAGGAGGAGAGAACAGGCAGCAAGGGAAAAAAAAATCCCACTAAATTACCGATAAAACTGAAGGGAGAGGTTGGTGATGGCCACATGACCTGTTCTGGGGGGATTTGTGGGATGGTTGAAAACTTTCTTGGAAAATCTCCAGATCCAGGGGCTGTTCTGAGGATTTTGGTCACCACTCTCATGACTGGAGGCTGAAGGGTCAGCAGGAACTGCAGAGAGGGAAAAGGGCTTTAAGAAAGAGCTCTTGCCACTGGGTGGGATGATTTAAATCAAATTTAAAAGCCTACTCCGGTGCCTGAGGTTGGCACGAGGGCGTTTGGAAATCAGATCCTGGTGTGGAACAGGTTGAAATAAGGTTTAAATCATCCTCCTCTAGCAGGCACGAGGTGATGGATCTCAAATCATTCCCATGTCCTTGCACCTCCCTAAAAACAACTCCTCACACCCCACGCTGCCTCCTCATCTCAGCCCTGGAGCTGAGCTGTGCTCCCTGCTCGTTATCAGCTTTATCCAGTGATTGCAGCAGCTTTTTATCTGGCATTTGTTTCCTCTCTTTGGCCGCTCTCCCTTCGCCGCGAGGTCTCCACACTCCTCCAGAGCCATCCATTAACCCTTCCTCCCTCCAATGCCGCTGCTGAGGCTTGGCTCTCCCCCTGCTCCCCCTTCCCTGGCAGCAGCTCATGTTCCCTCATCTCCCACCTCTCCACACCGGCTGGGAGCTTCCAAAATTCCTCCCACCCACCACCCCTATCCATGTGAGTTCTCTCCCCAGATTTCTCCTTCTCTAGCTCAGAATAAGCAGGGAAAATTCCATTTTGGCTCCCCAGTACCAAACTCTGCCGTTCCTCAAGGGTGAGGAAAGGATCACCAAATTTCTCCTTCTCTGGCACAGAATAATCAGGGAAAATTCCATTTTGGCTCTGCCATTCCTCTGGAGGTGAGGAAAGGAACACCAAATTTCTCCTGTGGCCCAGAATAAGCAGGGAAAATTCCATTTTGGCTCCCCAGTACCAAACTCTGCCGTTCCTCAAGGGTGAGGAAAGGATCACCAAATTTCTCCTTCTCTGGCACAGAATAATCCGGGAAAATTCCATTTTGGCTCTGCCATTCCTCTGGAGGTGAGGAATACCAGGGAAGGAACACCAAATTTCTCCTCTGGCCCAGAATAATCAGGGAAAATTCCATTTTGGCTCTGCCATTCCTCTGGAGGTGAGGAAAGGAACACCAAATTTCTCCTCTGGCCCAGAATAATCAGGGAAAATTCCATTTTGGCTCCCCAGTACCAAACTCTGCCATTCCTGTGGAGGTGAGGAACACCAGGGAAGCGCAGGCAGAGTTTGGGGATAGCAAAGCTGGAGTCAGGAGGAGCCTGGCGTGTTTGGGTTTGTTCCCCACATCAGAGCTGTAGCCCAGGGCTCTCTGGTCTCTGCTGCTGCTGATTGAGTGGCCCCTGGACTTTCAGAGGTGCCTTTAATCACGGGCTGGGGCCAATTCCAGTCGGGCAGGACCTGGAAACGCCGAGCAGGGCAGGGAAACGAGCGTCTCCAAAGGCACAACTCTGCAGTCTGGCAATTTCTTATCTGGGAACTCTCTCTGGAGTGGGGCGAGGACCATCTGCAACCCCAGGCACTCAGGGTGATGTGTTTTGCCCCCCCAGGCAGCTGCTGCTGATTTTTTTTTTCCTCTCCATTTCAAATGCCAGCCCATTTCCTGACCTCAGGAATGATGTAAAATATGTTTACAGACAGTACAAGCACATCAGATTTTATTCTGATTAATAGGGTTTCTGTAGGTCTGCTGGTATTCCAAGGGTGACTGACTTGGCTCAGCACGTTCCTGGATGTTTCTTTTTATTATTTTACAGCATCATAAATAAAATTTTTTAAAAATATATAAAAATCAGAGAAGGTTTAAGCTTTAAAATGTGCAGTGAGCACTTAAGATGCAGCAAAGGCACAGAGCCTGTCCAAGACTCACCACCAAGACCACTCTTGTACAATTCCAGGGAATTTTGATGGGAAAAGATAAACCACTGACATAATTTCCATGTTTGGAACGTGGATCTTCAGATCCTCAGCTGCTGCCTAATGGAAACCAAAAAAAATGCCTTGGATTTAGGAAGCCAAGGAAGCACCCAAGGAGTGATTGGTTTAACTTGGTTTCCTACATAAAAAAAAAAAGAGGTGAGGAGAGATTTGCAATTCCAGGGAATGATGCTGGTGAACGTTGTGGTTTTCTCCACCTCACTTTAAATTCTCAAAAATTTCACTTTCTTAATCAAAATCCATCACTGTATCCTCCTGCACAACTTTATGTAATTCTGCATAAAGTTTCCTCCTAATCCACATGGAAATGGCCTCGAGTTGGGATATTAGGAGCAATTTCCTCATGGAAAGAATGGAATCTTCATCCCACCAAATGGAATCACCATTCCAGGGAGAGTCCATAAAACCTGTGGGCATGGTTTAAGGAATAAGGGGCCTTGATGCTGGATTTGGTGATCTAAAAGGTCCTTCCCATCCTAAATAATTCTGTGACTCCGTGATTGGCGGTTGGAATTTCCTCTGAAATGTGATTTTTGTCCATGCACGCTGAGGATTCCTGTGCTTGCCGTGATTTTTCCCGGTGCGTGGAAAGGTTCAGTTTTGTCCCAGGATTAAAGTCACCGTGCTTTCAACCCCCTTATCCTCAAAAACTGCTCTTCCTTACATTTTCTGGGAATTCCCCAAACTGGAGAAAAGTCCAAGGAGAGAGAGAGAGAGAGAGCATGGGATTTCCAATCTCTGAAACGACGAATTCCAGCTCCTCGCGGATCCAGGTGCAAACGCAGAGCGTGGGATGGGATTTCCTTCTCGCTATCACAATGGAAAAGAGGGAATTGCTTTAATGGGAGAAAGGAATTCTTTCTCCAGGTTTTCCATGGGATGTGCCCCAGGATGCCCACATGATCCACAGGCAACCTCCCATGAGGTCCAGCCGCTCTGGATCTAAGGATCTAAGGAAGCGTCTCCATGGTCAAAATTCTGGAAATTCTGGATGCATCCAGAAGGAAAAGCTACAGGAAAACAGGTTCAGATCCCAAACCCAGCAGGAATTTGGCACCCGGTGCCAGGTGGATAAAAATTTCTGTTCTGCTTGGATGAAGGATGCTCTGGATCCTCCCTTATTCCGTGTCAGATGCTTGGTTGGATGAAGGAAGGTGCCAGGGCTGAGCCTCAAACAGAGGGGGTGCTGCATGAGAGAGAAATGATGAGAATCAGACTGACTTAGAGAATTCAGATTAACTCAGAGAATTCAGATTCTAAACCTATTTAAGTGCTCAGCCAATCCTTGGGATTTTTGTGGCATTTAATACCTCGAGCGCCATCCCAAATCTGGATTGGGTGGGAAGATTGTGTTATGTTTTCCCTACAATGAGATTCCCTCATTACAGGGAAAATAATAAAACATTTTCCCTTTTCCCTGACAACCTGCAAACAAGCCCAGCTGGAGCAGGATCCAGCATTGGGGTGTTTACTTTGGGAAGAGCCTGCTGGAGTTCACAGAGGCCTAGCAGAGGTCACTGAAGGAATTATGATAGGATTCGTCTCCGATACAAAAAAACCGTCCCAAAAAACTGCCCCTAATCCAGGTGCAATTGCTCAGGGATAATTTACCTTGGCAGTGGTGTGTGTAGATTCTTTCCCTCCTAACCCCTTCCTCTTCCACAGCTTTTCATTTTCCTGGATGCAGCCAGGATGGGATTTGGCACATCCTGGCCTGTCCCAGTATTCTCCACCAGTATGGCCCCATTAGCAGTCCCTGGGAGATCACATCCCTGCAGGAATTCCCTGTTCTCCCTCATCCTCTCTGACAGCCCTGAAATTCTCCTCATGGAAAAGTTCAGAGACTTAAACACCTTCTCCCCACCCCTGGCTTTATCCAGGCTGTGGCATTCCAGGATCAGGGGCCTGTTTATGGAAACCTTGTATGGCTTCAGCACCATGAGGGAATGGGATTTTCCAGCCTGATCCTAGTGTTTTTATGGCCAGGATGTGTTTATGTTCTGCTTCCCACTCGTGTTTTCCTTAGGCCTCATTCGTGGAATCATGGAATTGGTAAGGTTGGAAAAGTTCTCCAAGAACACTGAGTCCAATCAATTCCCTTGTCACTGCCACGGCTGCTACGGATCCATGTCCTCAAGTGCCACATTCTCATGGATTTTAAATCCTGCCAGGAATGGGGACTCCACCACTGGGCAGCTGTGCTGGGGCTGGACAACCCTTCCAGTGAAGGAATTTTTCCTAACACCAATTTCAACTCAACCCAATCCAAGCATTCCAGTGCTTTCCTGGTGCCTCATCCCTTGGCCGTGGTTAGATCCTTTCTCTCGCCACGAGGATTTGGGATCGCTGGTTTGCGCTGTGGATCCTCCTCAGGGAGATTAACCCTGCTAAAAATGCAAGGCTTAGGAGATCCAAAGGGATGCTGGAAGTCTCCATGTGCTCCATCATCTCCCATCTAGATGGGATCACCACTAATTACCGGATAATCATTGACCTTTATGCTCTCCCATCACTCTACCCAGGTGTCTTTCCTAAAATCCCGACAGTATTCCATCAAAATCCTCTTTTCCTTTGCTCACTCCAGGTTCTTCACCATTTTTGCACAAAAAACCACCGGGGGTCACAGATTGATGACAACCCGTGGTTGAACGGCCAGGACTTCCCAAAGATCCCAAAAAAAGCTTTCCCAGCAGGGTCCTGACCCTGAGCAGCTCCAGGACGCACCAGGAAGAGCTTCCAAAGCCAACCCCAGACTGAAATGGCATCAAATTGTTTGGGATCCTGTCACTCTGCCTCCTTATTTTTGGAAACCCTGTCCTCTGGATTCCCATCATCCAGAGCACTTCCTTGTCCTCCACCCATCAAGAGGGGCTCCAGGAGAGCTGGAGAGGGACTTGGGACAAGGGATGGAGGGACAGGACACAGGGAATGGCTTCCCACTGGGAAAAGGGAGATTTGGATGGGCTTTGGGAAGGAATTCCTGGCTGAGTGAGCGGGGAGGGGCTGAGCTGGAATTCCCAGAGAAGCTGTGGCTGCCCTTGGATCCCTGGAAGTGTCCAAGGCCAGGCTGGACAGGGCTTGGAGCAGCCTGGGACAGTGGAAGGTGTCCCTGCCCATGGCAGGGGATGGAACTGGATGGGATTTAAGGTCCCTTCCCACCCAAACCATTCCATGATTTTAGGATGCAATGATTTGGGTGTTGTCTGCAGAACAGCCTCCCCGAGGACAGGACATGACACTCACACGGGGACCTGGTGTCCCCCCCGGGGACATCTCCAGCTCCTCTCTGCCGCGGTTTTGGAGCTCGGGCGGGTCCCGGGCGGATCCCGGCGTTCCAGCGGGAGCTCCGAGCCAGCGCCTTGGCGGGCACGGTCCCGCTGAACTGAGGCGTGGCCCAGGCGGGACGGGCTGGGGGCTTTGGGATGGGCTGGAGATCTGCAGGAAGGGATAACTGGGAAGGGGAGAGGAGAAGGGAGAAGGGAGAAGGGAGAAG
>VWYI01024293.1:0-12122 GCA_013399455.1 Anthoscopus minutus | reverse complement strand
GATCCCTGGCTGAGCGGATCCCTGGATAAGCGGATCCCTGGATAAGTGGATCCCTGGATAAGCGGATCCCTGGATGCTGCTGGCTGGAGGTGCTGCCCGCTGCTGGAAGGGCTCCAGCAGCCGCAGTCCCCTGGGATGGGTTTGGGGCACATCCCGAGGATTTGCTGGATGCTGGGATGTTTGTTCCCAGCGGAGAGGAGGGAGCGAGGCCTCGAGCCAGGAACGCTCCGAGAAAGCCAAAACCCGTTGGAAGAAAGCACAAGGCAGCAGGGTGAGCTTTGAGCTCCCTTTAGCGGGATTCAGTGGGATTTTGGGGTGTCTGTGCAGGGCCAGGGCTGTGATCCCCGTGGATCTCTGGGGGATTATTCCAGGGGGATTGTTGGGGTGTCTGGCGGATCGGCAGACAGTGAGGCACCAGAACCGGTCTGTGCTGGAACCACTGGCGGGGAGCTCGTCGGGATGAGGCTTCCTGCAGCTCCACATGGTGCCAGAGGGATCCAGAGGAGGCCCTGGAGCTCTGGGAATCTTCACCTGGAGGGGCAGGGGTTGGAGCTGGAATTGCCGTGCCTGGGTGTGGCACTCGGGCCAGGCTTTGCTGTCAGCGCCGTGGAGCTGGAGGATCTCGGGCAGCTTTTCCAACCTTGATCATTCCATGTTTGCCTAGCACAGGACTTTTCCCATGGCTTTGTGCTCCCCTCGCTGTCCTCAGCCTTTTCCCTTCGAGTCTAAACCCAATTCCTTCGGTTTTTCATGGATGAACGAACGAGGAGCTGTGGCTGGCGCGGGGGGGGTTTGGGGTCTCTCCTTCCTCCCCGATCCCTTTGGATTCCTGCTCCTGCCATTTCCATGGACCTGTGCTGCCCTTCAGTCCTCCCTGGAATCACTCCCAGCTTCCTTTGGCTGCTGCTTCCCAGTCCTTGGGCCTCCCTCAGCTGTGGTGGCACCGCCACCTTCCCCAAGAGCAGCTGGCGCCGGATTTCCCAATTTCCTCCCCAAACCGCTGAGGAGAAGCAGGCCCAGCACAAATCCCTGAGGAATCCCTGTTGGAAAGCTCCTCCTGGTTGAGGCCAGACAAGTCCCTGGGGGTTTTGGGGTGGTTTTTGAGGAGCATTTGGATGTGGTTTGTGGGAATTCTCTGTGCTGGCTTCCTCCTGGAGCTGTGGGAACCTGGGCCCATTCCTGCTTGGAACTGAGATGTTCCCAGCTGGAAAACCAGGATTATCCTGACAAAAATCAACTGTGGCGCTGCTCTTTGGCAACTGCTTCGTTTTCTACCTGGCAGTAACGGGATAATCCTTGGGGTTTTGTGGAATTTTACGGAGATTGGGATCATTTCTGTTGGAAACTGGGACGTGGATGGGGAGGGAAATGTGTGGGTGCGAGTAGGACAAATCCCTGTGGGAATGATTTTAGTGGGAACAAGGACAAATGGTTAGGATTGAAGGTTTTTTATCTTCCAGAAAGGACAAAAAATGTTTTTTTTCTGTGTTTTTGGTGTAAATGTGGGCCTGGGGCTGTGACAGGACACGACAGAGTGGGCTTTGATCCTGAGCTTAAAGTCTGAGCTTAAATTCTGAGCTTAAATTCTGAGCTTAAATTCTGAGCTTGACTTTTGGGCTTGAATTCAGTTCTGAGCTTGAATTTGGGGTTTGAATTTTGAGGTTAATTTTTGAGCATAATTTTGGTCTTGATTTTGGGCTTTAGTTCTGGGCCTTAATTCAGTTCTGGGTTTGAATTTGGGGTTTGAATTTTGGGCTTAAGTTTGGGGCTTGATTTTTGGGTTTGAATTTTGGGCTTCAGGTCTGGGCTTAAATTTGAGGTTTAAATTTGGAGGTTGAATTTGGGGTTTGAATTTAGTGCTTAAATTTGGTTTAAATTTTGAATTTAAGTTTTGATCTGAAGTTTTGGGCTTTAGGTCTGGGCTTGAATCAGTTCTGGGCTTGAATTTGGGGCTTGAATTTTTGGCTTACATTTTGGGCTTGATTTTGGGCTTCAGTTCTGGTTTTCAATTTGGGGTTTGAATTTGGAGTTTAATTTTGGGGTTTAAATTTTGAGCTTGATTTTGGGCTTTAGTTCTGGGCTTTAATTCAATTTTGGGCTTAATTTTGGGGTTTAAATTTTGAGCTTGATTTTGGGCTTTAGTTCTGGGCTTTAATTCAATTTTGGGCTTAATTTTGGGGTTTAAATTTTGAGCTTGATTTTGGGCTTTAGTTCTAGGCTTTAATTCAGTCCTGGGTTTGAATTTGGGCTTTAAATTTGGAGTTTAAATTTGGGGTTTGAATTTTGAGCTTAAATTTTGAGCTTCAATTCTGGGCTTAAATCAATTCGGTTTACTTGACAGAATGAAAACAAAAAGTGAATTCTGCCCTTGCTCCCCCCACCCAGGGTAACCCGAGGTGTGAGCACCTCCGTGGGAATTCTTTGGAGCGCTGATGCCATTGGATAAACTCTGGAACCACGAGGTTTAAACTCCTGCCAGCTCCATCCTAACCAGGCATTAATCTTAAAACTTCTGCCCTTTTTTCCGTGGGGCTGTTGCACCACTCCTGAAGTCGCCGTTGTTTTTCTGCCGTGCTCGGTAGTTAATTTGTTTATTACAAAAGTTAGACGAAGATTAAACAAACTGCTAATGCTTTTATGTAGCTTAATGAGAAGAAAATGTTTTGGAGGGACTCAAACCACTACAGAAGTTTTAAAAGGAGGGGTGGGGGGGAGGAAAAAAAGAAAAAAAAGAAAATTGAAGTCGGCAGCAGACTCAGGAATTTGTTCCCCTATTAATTGGAAACAAAAGCCACTCGTGTTGCGCTGTCCCCAGCTCGTCCTCCCCGCATTGTCCCAGAGCTCTTTCATTCCATCCCCGGGGGTTTCCCTCCTCTGCCTTTCCAGCTGAATTTATGGAGGCTCCTTGTTGGGAGCGGGGCTGGCTCAGCCCAGCCTGCGGCTCTCTGCTCTCATGATGGAATCAGGGAATGCTTGGGGAGCCCAGAGCGCTGCCCGGGCCAGCCCCGGCAGGTCCCGCTAGCCCGGGCTGCTCCAGCCTGGCCCGGGCCATCCCCGGCAGGTCCCGCTAGCCCGGGCTGCTCCAGCCTGGCCCGGGCCATCCCCGGCACCTCCCGCTAGCCCGGGCTGCTCCAGCCTGGCCCGGGACAGCCCCGGCAGGTCCCGCTAGCCCGGGCTGCTCCAGCCTGGCCCGGGACACCCCCGGCAGGTCCCGCTAGCCCGGGCTGCTCCAGCCTGGCCCGGGCCAGCCCCGGCAGGTCCTGCTAGCCCGGGCTGCTCCAGCCTGGCCCGGGACAGCCCCGCCAGGTCCCGCTAGCCCGGGCTGCTCCAGCCTGGCCCGGGCCAGCCCCGGCAGGTCCTGCTAGCCCGGGCTGCTCCAGCCTGGCCCGGGACAGCCCCGGCAGGTCCCGCTAGCCCGGGCTGCTCCAGCCTGGCCCGGGCCATCCCCGCCAGGTCCCGCTAGCCCGGGCTGCTGCAGCCTGGCCCGGGCCAGCCCCGGCAGGTCCCGCTAGTCCGGGCTGCTCCAGCCTGGCCCGGGACAGCCCCAGGGACGGGCCAGCGCTGCTGGGAGCACCCTGGGGTGTCCAGGGTGGCCCTGGAAGGGCTCTGAGGTCCCTTCCCACCCAGCCCATGCTGGGGTTGTCCCCTCTGGCCGTGCCTGGATGAGGTTCCTGCCTCGGCTCCGTGTCCCCGGGTTTCTCCAGCCGTGTCCCCCTGGTCGGGGTCTCTCCCAGCTCTGGCTGCTGGGGGTGAAGAGGGGTGGGAGGTTCCCCTCCCTCACCTCCGGCTCCTCTCCAGGTTCCCCTCACCTGCTGCCACCTGGGAAAGGACAAAAGTCCCCGGGATCTGGGGTGGGAGAGACCGAGGAGCTGGAGCCGAGGAAAGCGAGGGAGCTGCTGGGCTCTGCTGGGATCAGAGGGGCAGCTCCCAGCTCTGGGACTGGGACAGCACCAGGGAAGGGCTGGAGCTGGGCCAGGCCAGGCTCAGGCTGGATTTCAGGGAAAGGTTCCTCATCCAGAGGTGCTGGCACTGCCCAGATCCCCAGGGAATGGGCACGAGGCTGCCAGAGCTCCAGGAGAGCTTGGACAGCGCTGCAGGGATGCCAGGGTGGGATTTTGGGGTGTCTGCAGGGCCAGGAGTGGGACTGGATGATCCCTGTGGATCTCAGATTATTCCATGGCTTTGGTACAGGGTGGGATTTTGGGGAATTTTCTGTGCAGGGACAGGGCTTGGATGGATGATCCCTGTAGATCTCAGGTTATTCCATGGCTTTGGCACAGGATGGGATTTTGGGGTGTTTGGCAAAGCCAGGGGTGTGATCCATGATCCCTGTGGGTCTGAGGTCATTCCATGACTTTGGAATCCCACAGAGTGGGATTTGGAGGTGTCTGTGCAGGGCCTGGCGCTGGATGATCCCTGTGGATCTCAGATAATTCCATGGCTTTGACCCCTGGCACAGGATGGGATTTGGGGATGTCTGTGCAGGGCCTGGGTTATGATCTGTGATCCCTGTGGATCTCAGGTTATTCCATGGCTTTGGAATCCCACAGGGTGGAATTTAGGGGTGTCTGTATAGGGAGTGGGGCTGGATGGTCCCCGTGGATCTCAGATAATTCCATGACTTTGTGACCCCTGGCACAGCTGGATCTTTGTCTGGGACATCCCATTCCTGAGGGTTTGGCTGCTCCCTCTGTTCCAGCTTTGGTTTGTCCCTCTTTTTGGGGGATAAACTTTGCAGGAACTCCAGGCTGCACATGGCAGCTCCTGATCCATTTGTGACTTTCCTGGAAATATTTTTTTTTTTCCCCCAGTTTGACCTTTCAGAAAAAAAAACCAACCAACCCCAAAAAAACTTGAAACCAAAAATGAAGTGGATTTTTAATGGATGCTGAAATTGTGAAACTTCAGAACCCAATCCAAGGAATTTCAAAGCCCTTTTCTCCAGTTCTGTTTAGTGAGTGCACTTAAACCCCTAAAGCAGAGAGATCTGTCAGTGAGCAGAGCTTCAGGGGAGAATTACAGCCTGGATTTACCAGATAAGTGCATGTGGGACAGCCCCTCTTCCTCAGACTTTTTCAATCAAAAACCTTTTTGTGGAGCAGCTTTTCCTGACCAGCAATTTTTTATGGAAAAGAAGGAAAAAATTTAAAAAAAAAAAAAAAGCAAGCAACCTCCAGGATGGTTTCTGTAGCTCTGTCCCAGCCTGTTCTTAAAACCAACAGAAGGAGCAGCCCAAACCGAGTTTAATTCTCATTTTCTTCCTCCTGGCTGTGGCTCTGCCTTGTGCTGTCAGGGTTAGTGATGGCTAGAAATGCAAATTTCAGCTTGTTTTCTTTTTTAGAGTGGTTTTTGTGCATCACCCTCCTGAATTCCAGGTTATTCCAGGAGAGTTCTGTGGAGTTCCAGGCTGGATTTGGTGTTGGGATGGGGAGAGATGATCCAGAGGGAGCAGCTGGAGAGGCAGAGGCAGGCAGGGAGATCCCGAAGGTTTGGAGGCAGGAAGAGGGAATGCCCTGGGGTGGGAAATCTGGAATATTTGCCAGGGGTGCACAGGAGTGGATCTGGGGAGGCCTGGCAGTGCCTGGCACCGCTCCTGGGCCCGGGATTTGGGATCTCCAGGAGGATTTGGCAGCGCTGATGGCAGCTGAGGGAGCTGGGTCTGTACCAGGGAGATGCTGAGGGTGGAATTTGGGATTTTGGGGCAGGGGTTTGCTCTTTGCACCAGCAACGTGAGATTTATCGTGGATTATTTGGAGCTGAGAGTCACCACGGGGTCTCTGAGCTCTCCTGGGGGAGGATGATCCAGAGTGCTGGATTCCCAGGTGCTGGAATGTCCATCCAGAACTGGGATCTGGGGCTGGCCTGGCTGCTCCCTGTTCCCTCGGGCTTTGGAGATGGGAAAGGGACCCTGGAGCAGCAAGGGAGCTCGGAAGGGAGCATCCAGGGCTGGAATTTCCTGGGAAAGGGACCCTGGAGCAGCAAGGGAGCTCAGAAGGGAACATCCAGGGCTGGAATTTCCTGGGAAAGGGACCCTGGAGCAGCAAGGGAGCTCGGAAGGGAACATCCAGGGCTGGAATTTCCTGGAAAAGGGATCCTGGATGAGCAGGACAGCTCAGAAGGGAACATCCAGGGCTGGAATTTCCTGGAAAAGGGACTCTGGATGAGCAGGACAGCTCAGAAGGGAATGTCCAGGGCTGGAATTTCCTGGAAAAGGGACTCTGGATGAGCAGGGCAGCTGAGATGGGAGCATCCAGGACTGGAATTTCCTGGAAAAGGGACTCTGGATGAGCAGTGGAGCTGAGAAGGGAACATCCAGGGCTGGAATTTCCTGGAAAAGGGACCCTGGATGAGCAGGGGAGCTGAGATGGGAGCATCCAGGACTGGAATTTCCTGGAAAAGGGACTCTGGATGAGCAGGGCAGCTGAGATGGGAGCATCCAGGGCTGGAATTTCCTGGAAAAGGGACTCTGGATGAGCAGGGCAGCTGAGATGGGAGCATCCAGGACTGGAATTTCCTGGAAAAGGGACTCTGGATGAGCAGGGGAGCTGAGATGGGAAGAGCTCCCCATCATGGGCTGCTGTTCCCTTCCAGTCTGACACCAAACTTTATTTTTTCCCCACTAAAGCTTGGCTAAAAAGAAATGAAATGATTTAATTCCTAATAATCAAAGGGTTTTCATCATCTGACATTTGTTTCTTACCTCTGCCACCTCCACAGGGAATTTTTCCAGGACATTTGAAATGATTCTGAGGGGATTTTTTTTTCCTCCCCCGATTGTCAGATGTGAATCCCGAATTTGCCTTTGAACACAAACACGTCGTGGCTGCTGTGGGGTTTTTATTGTTTCAGTTTATCCCTGAGTGCAAGCACAACTTACCCACCTTTATTTTTTTCTTGGAATTCTCATCCTGGAGCTGAGACTCCTTTGGAGGCGCGGGTGAGACCCTGCTAAGAGGCCGTGCAGCACTAGATGGCACTCGGGCTCCAAATTTCAGATTTCAGCAGCCAGAACTCCTTGGAACTTTAAGGAAAATCCACCAGCATCACTCCAGTGGTGCCTCTCCTGGAATCTGAGGGAGTTTTATCCCTTTTTTCCACCTTTAGACCAAGCAGGAGAAGGAAATGTTCCTCCCCCTCACCTGCTCTGGGCTCTTTTACACTGAATTTAAAGAGGTTTCAAAATCCTGGAGTTTTTGTTTGGCTGTGGAGAATTTTTTACTGAACCTGCAGAACTGAAATGGCCTGAAAGAATAAGAATTAAATGGATTTTCTCCAGCTTTTAGCTCTGTCTCGGTGTTTTCTCCTGTTTCATGGAGGCCTGAGTGGGTTTCAGGGATGGGATTCTCCGGAGGGAGCGCTGAGCACAGATCCCACTGCAGGGGAAGGGATTTCCTGTGTCCACCTGCACTCCTGCAGTTCTGCTTCTTCCTGGAGCACTGCTGTGATGAATTATTTTTAAATATTTTATTCTGAGAGCTTGGTCACCTCTGTCATTCCCATCTTTTCTCTCCAAAGGCTCCCTGGAATCCGCTCTATCCCTGCCTTGGCCCTGACACCCAACACGAGCCCAGCTCCAGAAACCTCGCTCCAAATGTGACTCTTGGATTGGGAGGGAGTTCAGGTTTAGGAGCCAGAACTTCCCAAAGGCAGGGCCAAGGGTGGGATTGCCACAATCCATTAAAAATATCTGCATTTGCTGCCAGAAACCAGGAGAACAGCCCTGGAGTTCCCAGAGTGTGACTTGGTCCCTTCTGCTTTTTAGGGAAGCATTTGGGGGATAGAAATTTGGTTTTAACTCCCATCCTTGTATTTGGTTTTAAGCTGAAGTAGGGCAGGGATGGATGGGATCTTGGGAAGGAATTCCTGGCTGGGAGGGTGGGGAAGGCTTGGGATGGAATTCCCTGTTTTGCTGTGGCTGCTCCTGGGGTTGTGTTAAATGGGATTTAAGAGGAAATTGTTCCCTGTAAAGGTGGGGAGAGCCTGAAATGGAATTCCCAGATTTGCTGTGGCTGCTCCTGGATCCCTGGGAGTGTCCAAGGAAAGGTTGGGATGGGGTTTGGAACAGCCTGGAATGGTGGGAAGTGTTGGGGCTGGAATGGGATGGGCTGTGAGGGCTCTTCCAGCACCCACTGTTCCACCTGGAGAAGGGAAAATGCAGGGAATGCTGAGAGTCCCTGCAGGGGCTCCAGGAGAGCTGGAGAGGGACTGGGGCCAAGGCAGGGAGGGACAGGAGCCAGGGAATGGCTGCCCCTGGGAAAGGGGAGCTTGGGCTGGGATCTTGGGCAGGAATTCCTGGCTGGGCTGCAATTCCCAGATTTGCTGTGGCTGCCCCTGGATCCCTGGCAGTGCCCAAGGCCAGGCTGGATCCACCTGGGGCAGTGGGAGCTGTCCCTGCCCATGGAATGGGTTGGGATTTAAGATCCTTTCAATCCAACCACTGCTGGAATTCCCAAATTTAACTCTCCCATTCCTGGGTGTGGATATCTTGGGCTGAGGTGGCCCCAGCAGCTCGGGTATCTTTTATCAGCAGAGTTAAAACCGTGCTGGCAGAATTGGGGATGGGATTTTGGGATGGGGAGGTGATTTTGGGATAGGGAGATGCTGTTTCCCACACACATTTGGGCTGTTCTGGTTTCTCATGGAAAAGAAGCTGGGAAAGGGAGAAGAAGACTCAGAATAGGAACATCCCAGGTCTTCTTGGGCCGTTCTGGTTTCTCAGGGAACACAAAACAGTGGGGAAGGGAGAAGAAGACTCGGAATANAAAAGCTGGGAAGGGAGAAGAAGACTCGGAATAGGAACATCCCAGTTCCTCTTGAGCTGTTCTGGTTTCCCAGGGAGCACAAAAAGCTGGGAAGGGAGAAGAAGGCTGGGCTTAGGAACATCCCAGCTCCTCTTGGGCCATTCTGATTTCACCAGGGAGCACAAAAAGCTGGGAAGGGAGAAGTGGACTCGGAATAGGAACGTCCCAGTTCCTCTTGAGCTGTTCTGGTTTCTCAGGGAACACAAAACAGTGGGGAAGGGAGAAGAAGACTCGGAATAGGAACATCCCAGTTCCTCTTGAGCTGTTCTGGTTTTTCAGGGAGCACAAAAAGCTGGGAAGGGAGAAGAAGACTTGGAATAGGAACATCCCAGTTCCTCTTGAGCTGTTCTGGTTTCCCAGGGAGCACGAAAAGCTGGGAAGGGAGAAGTGGACTCGGAATAGGAACGTCCCAGTTCCTCTTGGGCTGTTCTGGTTTCTCAGGGAGCACAAAAAGCTGGGAAGGGAGAAGAGGACTCGGAATAGGAACATCCCAGTTCCTCTTGAGCTGTTCTGGTTTCTCAGGGAACACAAAACAGTGGGGAAGGGAGAAGAAGACTCGGAATAGGAACATCCCAGTTCCTCTTGGGCTGTTCTGGTTTCCCAGGGAGCACAAAAAGCTGGGAAGGGAGAAGTGGACTCGGAATAGGAACGTCCCAGTTCCTCTTGAGCTGTTCTGGTTTCTCAGGGAACACAAAACAGTGGGGAAGGGAGAAGAAGACTCGGAATAGGAACATCCCAGGTCTTCTTGGGCCGTTCTGATTTCACAGGGAACACAAAACAGTGGGGAAGGGAGAAGAAGACTCGGAATAGGAACATCCCAGCTCCTCCTGGGCTGTTCTGGTTTCTCAGGGAGCACAAAACAGTGGGGAAGGGAGAAGAGGACTCGGAATAGGAACATCCCAGTTCCTCTTGGGCCGTTCTGGTTTCCCAGGGAGCACAAAAAGCTGGGAAGGGAGAGGAAGGCTGGGCTCAGGAGGGCGTGTGACCCCGCGTGTGGCCGGGCTGTGGGCGCGTGCGGGGCTGAGCCGCGTGTCCCCGCAGGTCCGTGTACGACGGGGACGAGCACGGGCGCTTCATGGAGAAGCTGGAGGCGCGGATCCGCAACCACGACCGCGAGATCGAGAAGATGTGCAACTTCCACTACCAGGGCTTCGTGGATTCCATCACCGAGCTGCTCAAGGTCCGCGGGGAAGCCCAGAAACTCAAGGTGAGGGAAATTCCTGCCCCAGGATGCTTGGATTCATCTCTGGGATTCTCGGGAATCGCAGCTTTCCTTTTGTTCGGGATGTTTCTGTTCAAAAAAAAAAGAAAAATAGAAATATTTGTTTTCATTGTTGCTGGAGAAATGGGTTGGTTATCGAAAATGTGGCAATTATTTGGGCAGGCTGGGCCAGAAGTGGTGCATTAAAAGCAGCAAGAAGCTTAAAGGCAAGCCTGTTTTCATTAGGAAAAGTGCTTTTCCTCATGGATCTTATCCCAGTTTCTGAAGCTAAAATAAGCCTCGTGGCCTTTAAAACTGTGCAGAAAGATGAGGGAAAGGTGGGATTTACCCAGTGCTTGGAAAAGTGTTGAGTTTTGTGTGGAAAAAGCCATTTGTAGGATGAGAATGTGGAAAAGGAAGCTGGAGAGGCTTCAGGAAAAGGGACCGGGAGGTTGGAGGTGTTTGGGGTCAGGTGGGCTTGAGGTTCAAGCTTCCTTCCCGTGCCTTTAAAAGCAAATATTCCAGATTTGGGGAGCACATGAGTGTCAGAACCTTCCTGGTTTTCCTCCACAACTGCAGCAGGGCAGGGAGAGGTGGTTGGAGTGAGGTGGGGCTGGGAACCCCAAATCCCCCGGGAGTCGCCCGGAGAGCGCGGCTGAGTCCTGCAGGCCCCTGGGAGCTGCACCACGAGGGTTTCTGGCTGGGGACAGCCTGGCCTGTTGGGAAGGACCTGCTGGGAATTGGGAAGGAACTGGGAAGGACCTTGCTGGGATTGGGAAGGAACTGGGAAGGACCTTGCTGGGATTGGGAAGGAATTGGGAAGGACCTTGCTGGGATTGGGAAGGGCCTTGCTGGGGATTGGGAAGGAACTGGGAAGGACCTTGCTGAGAATTCGGAAGGAACTGGGAAGGACCTTGCTGAGAATTGGGAAGGAATTGGGAAGGACCTTGTTTTGTCTCTCAGTGAACACCAAAATGGTGGAGAAATGAAAAGAAAGGTTGGAATAGAAACATTTCAAGTCCTCTCACCTGTTTCTTGTTTCTCAGGGAACACAAAATGGTGGGAAGGAATCATTGGGAACCATTCCCTTGATGGGAATTGGGAGGGACCTTGCTGGGATTGGGAAGGAATTGAGAAGGACCTTGCTGGGACTGGGAAAGACCTTCCTGGAATTGGGAAGGAATTGGGAAGGAATTGGGAAGGAATTAGGAAGGACCTTGCTGGGAATTGGGAAGGACCTTGCTGGGGATTGGGAAGGAACTGGGAAGGACCTTGCTGGGAATTGGGAAGGAACTGGGAAGGACCTTGCTGGGAATGGGGAGGAACTGGGAAGGACCTTGCTGGGAATTGGGAAGGACCCTGCCGGTGTTCAGGAGTGTGGGAGACCGTTCTGTGGGCACAGCAGAAGCTGCAGTTCGCAATGATGAAATGTGTCAGAAATAGGAAATTTTCTGGAGCCCAGGGAAGAACTCGAAGTCGGGGCAGTGGCTGCTGCTCTCAGCACCTTTGTGCATTGATTTCAGGCTACCTGTGGCATTTCCCAGCAGGATTCTCACTTACACATCCATCTCTATCCCAAGAAGGGCTTTCCTCTCAGGAACACCTTCCTGAGGGATGCCCTGAGGGGAATCCATCAGCAATTCATTGCAGGAGGAATCCATAGCAATTACCATGAAACAACTCCTTTTTTCCCCGTTTTTTTTCCCTCCCCCCCAGTTTTCTCGAGCCATTGTTTCCAGCCAAGAGCTGCACATTGTTTGTTAGCTGGGAGCTGGTTCCCATTCTGCCACAGCCCCTTTGTTGGTGGCTCACTGTGAAGTCCATCCCTGTCCCCTCAGGATCTCCCTTGATTTCCGTGCCGATGCGATCCATAAAACAGCAGATGGCGAAAACATCCCCAGAAAGCCCTTTCTGGAACCCTGAGCCCTCTTTGTGAGGCTTTCCCGGGGGAATCCTCCGTGGATCCAGCGCTGAGAGCGGCTTTGCTTCCAGCCATTCTCCCTGCATTTCATCTGGGGCTGTGCTTTGAACCCGCCAGGGCCCTCCCCTCGCTGCTCTCGTGTGCTCCTGGCCCTGCTCAGCTCTGCAGGGCTGCCTTTGGGATGGCAGGGATGGGTTTG
>VWYI01024292.1:2095-41668 GCA_013399455.1 Anthoscopus minutus | reverse complement strand
TTGGCTAGCTCTAAACCCACAACACTTGTTACTGCATATTTCTCTTTCCATAACTGATCTGGTGTCTGGCAGAGATGATAGTATGGATGAGAGCCAGCTTGCTAAGGAGACAGCCAATGCTGATGGTAGAAGAGGAGACAGTTATTATCTAAGTGTTGTGGCAAGAGTTTGGCTTCAGGTGACATTGCTGACTTCTGAGGACTGGTGCCTAAAATTGGAAGATGAGGTAAAAGGAACGATGAAAGGTACATTTTTCCAGCTTTATATTTTGATGCAAATTATTCCAGAGCTAAGGAGTTCCAGAAGAACATGCAAGTTCTGTTTTGATTCTGGCTTCTGAGAGGGCTGTGCAACTAAGATGCTGGTGATGACACAGAGCAGACAGATATTTCTTATAAGAAGCTGCCTCAGAGAAAAAACAACCCACCAAATGCTTTGTGTTCTTTTTTGATAATTTTAGACATTTGGCAGAGTAATACAGCACTTTGAGATGTGAGTGGGTTTTGCTCTTTGCAAATGTAAATAAATAGATCATAGCATACAAGCATTCAAGTAAATGTTTTCCAAATATCAAGAACAGAAAAAAAATAGTGAGAGAAAAAAATAATGTTGAAAACCATGAAAATCATCATGACCAGCAACAGAACCTTAGAATGTTTAGATATTCCTTTAAGCAGAGATATATAATTGTCCAGCTAGGGAGAGAAACAGGAAACAAAAGTGTTTTGATATTGTTTCACACATATGTTTGAATTCTCTCTTTGAATTCTCTAGTATATTAAAACACATAAGTCCAATCAGTATGGTGATAGTTATACCAAAGTAATTAAACAAAAAGAATGCAATGCAATATGCTTTCCTTTAATAATGTAAATAGCTTAATCAACTTATTCAGAGCATTAGTTACACATTCAGTAGCAGATTTCTGAAATGCTCAATTTCTTTTCTCTGAAGTGTTCCCCATTGTCTTTTCTAAAGGCATGAACAAATGTGAAAGTATGAAAAACCAGTCCTACCTCTCTCCTGTTTTTTTAAGGTAGTTTTAGGAATAATCTTTAAGGCTTGACTTTTTCTTTTTTTTTTTACTTTAGAAAAAGAACAGAAAAAAACCTCTTCATCTCTCAGAGTAAATAAAGAGTCTTTTTAATCAGTGGCAATTCTAATCTTCCTGTAATGATACTGGTAAATAAATGGGGGAGGGAGAAAGAAGTCAAGATGATGTATCTGTTTCTCCATATCTGCTTAGTTTTGGGGAATTTATTTTGTTGAAAATGGGGGTGGTATCCAAGGTACAATTTCTATCACCGTTTTCAATTCTAGTGATGCTCTGAGATCCAGAGATTGGCTAAAATTAATTTCTGGAGTACTGAATGCTTCAAACATACATTTTCATTTTCTCTATACCAAACTAAGGCCAGACTGATTTCTTCAGCCCAATATAGCTGTGAAGATTAAAATGCCAAAGTACTTTAGTATTTTTCAGCGATTTCCCCAGCTTGCTCATACCTGCCATTAATGTTTTTTCCCTTTCGCATTGGTCTTTCCTGAGAATCCAGAGACTGAAAAAATACATTATATGGACCAGCTAATAGTAAGTGTGGATAGAATTAAGCCTTTTTCCATAGACCCCAGTTCAGTGTTTTGTTCAAGCACAGACAGTTCTTCTGAGAATACTTTTGCAGCAGTGGCTGAGGTACATGCTAGCCCAGATCTTGTTGGAAGAAAACGGAAGCCACACAGCTTTCCACAAAAATATCATGCACTCATATCCTTTGGAGCACAGTGGAGCAGCTCCTACTTGCATATTCTTATCTTCTCCAAGATCCATAAGCTACAAGTAGCTGACCAGTCACAATGGCTGGGGGGCACTGAATGGATGTGTTGCTGCAGCAATTTTTAAAGTCATGAAACAGAAGCCTGTGGGAGAGAGAGCACGAGGAGCAATCAGTTATGAATAAGTCATGTGCTCCATTTCTATGTGCTGATAATTTGTTGAATCTGAACCATCACAAAATAATGCACTCGACAGGTTCAGTTCCTTGTTTGCTATAAGTTACAAAAATACATAAAGAAAATTTCTGCTCAAAATCAAATAATTTGGAGAGCAAGTATGGAATACATTGCCAGTAAAGGAAAGCAGTACAAGAAACAGAAGGTTCCCTGTTACCCTGTCATGTTTAATACCCTTGCATATATTCTTGAGCACAGATTAAGTGAGAAAAGTTCTCTAATAGAAGTAAAAAAAATAAACACCAGGGACTCTCTGCTACTTACTTCTCAATTGAATTGTTCCATAACTTTCTGAGGAATAGAGAGTTTTACAAAAATAGGGGTTCTTTCTTTATGGCTGGACATTTTTAAGTTATCATTTGTAAAACCACATAAAATGATTTAGTTGTCAAAGAATAAGTGAATTACATAAATAAAACATTACATAAAAGACATCTCAGTACAATTTATGTGAAGTGAATTTCACAAGGACCAGTCTATTGTAGAAAATTCAACTTATCTCTTCCTGATTCCTTTTATTCTATCTAAACATAGAAATTTATGTCAGCTCAAAAAAATGTATTACTGTTTCTCATAACTGAATCCATTATTTTCCCTCCATGATCCATCAGGTAAAAACAAGTGCAATAGACAGTTCTAGCAGAGCCTTGAACATAAAAGGCCTCAAGAATAGAATGAGATCTGTTAAACCTATCTTGCTGTGCACTATAACTGGAAATGATAACCTTGAGGTTTAATTTAAAACAAGTCATAGAAAAGACTTCTGACTGTAATTGTTATCTGTCACATAAATAAAATTATTATAAAATGGAAATGGGCTTGAAAAGGTACAGTTTTGCTTGTTGCATTGCCTGTAAGCAAATTGAACTCTGTGAAGGTTCATCACTCTTTGCTGCCTTCTTCCTCCACTCTTTCTTAATAATGGATCCATTTGGCTGCAAAAATATGGAAAGAAAGGGCTGAAAACAAATTATTCATTTTCTCTATTACTTTTTTATTTCCAGAGCTTTACTGATTCTGTTGCATTTAGTGATTTTTATCTCCTTTGTTCCCCTTCTAGCCCAAGGAAAAACAAAAATCCAAAATTGGACCTCATATTAGTGGCAGCATTTCCCTTGTATGGCAACAGTTTCCAGACAGGCAAAATAAGGGAGTGAATGCAAGTGCATGGATTAAGCCAGAAAGAGGAACCAACGGATCTTGGATCAGCACCTGTGGTTTCCAAGCTTGGCCTCCACTGGATTGTTCATAGTGGCAAAGGGACTCTACCAGGCACCAGACTTAATGTAATTAGAGCAAGAGAAAAATAAAGTGCCTACTTTCCTGCTTTTTCTTGCTTTTCAATTTGCTATGAAAAGAAAGTACACTGGTCCCAGGGCACATAGCAGTGTGGTGGAAACAGAGCTCAGGCTTGAAAGACAAAGATTCACCACATCTTTTCACCCACAGTACATTTCGGGGAGGCCAGACGTGCACAGGCTGCCTCAAAGATGAACACAAAATTTATTTACTTGTAGTGTCTCTAATGAGACACACCAAAGTGCATCTACATCTACCTGCTGCTTTTCAGACAGCACTGCAGGTCTCCCACCCTGGGCCAGCACGTAGGAGAGGCAGCTGGCAGACCCAAACTCCATTAAGCAGCTGCGGCTGTGCAAGCATGCAAGGAGAGAGCCGAGGTAGAGCGGCAGGATGCAACAGCAGGGAAAGTTCAAGCCAGGAGCAGCCCAGTGCACCAGGCTGCATCACATTCCAGTGCCTGCTCCTCACACAGCTCAGCTGGGTGCAGCTCACTTGCAACTTGGGCTCCTTCCAGCCTAAGGTAGCTCCTGAGGCCGCACTTGGTAGAGGGAGTTTGATTGCAGTTTGCAGCATGTGGATTATTACACACCCTCCTCAGGAAAGGGTCTCATCTCGACCAGATTCCTTCACAGCAGCAAATACAAAGAGCCCTGCCAAGGGTGCTTCAGAGGAGAAATGAAATTTTGGACCACTGATTCATCATCTCAAGGAGCCTCTCTCCTTTGACTATAGAAGAAATTAAGGAGACAAAGCCAATCTAGCTGGACAAATATACTTTCTACTCTGTGGGAACCCAGAACATGTCTGTGACAGTCCTGGGTGATCTGAGCCCAGGCCAGGGGGGTTTGAAGCCTTGACAGGGGGGCATGCAGCCAGAGATTCTTGTGGCTTAGAGCTTAATCCATGGAACAAATTACCATCACTATATGAAGAAGTAAAAGTCACAAAAGTGTAGAGTTATAATTCTTACTATAGTGAGCTGGGAGGCAAGATGGAGAGAACTGGGCACTGTCCTGTCCTCCTTCCTTCTTCTTCCTAGCCTTCATCTTTTGGGTGATGGTGGCACTTTGGCATTGGTGTAAAGTAAAAGGACAGTCTAACATAGGTGATAGCTATTGGAAAGTAACTATAAATAAAGTACACGTAGTTTATAGTACAAAAGATAGCACCAGCCCCGTGGGAGGGGAGAGTGCCTTGGTCTGGTCTGCTAACAGACCTTCACAGGCCAGGCTGAAAATGTTTTCTGATAACCAACAATAAACAACCTTGAGACTGGAAGCTGAAGACTTCAGGCTCATTTTTGGACAGCTGGGCTGAAAACAAAAAACTTTTTACACATCTTGGGGTCATCTTGACCACAGGAGGCTCCGAGACTACGCCATAAATGTTAGTTTAAGAATATATGCATTGTACAGGTGAGATTTCTTCAGAATTACTGGCATCACTTACACTGTGGAGTTCTGCAATATCCTGTTGACTTCCATCCATGGGCAGAGGACAGCACAGAGCAGCTTGGAAAGGTTGGGGTAATTTGGAATTCTGAAAACTTGCCTATTTCCCTGCTGTCAATTCTTTTTTATTTTTTATTTTTCTTGGCAGCTTGTCTCCTGTGAAATGCACACATCTGTGCTGATCTTTTATCAGCAATTTTGGGTGGTTTGTTTTGTTGGGTTTTTTTGATTGGGCAAACTCAACTTTTATTTGCAACATTCTTAATGTTATAAGCCTGAAAAATCATGTTAGAAATACTGCTGGAACAGGAAGATCACAAGTTTGATGCAGAAATCTTTCCACATAGAAGCATTCCTATTATTATTACATAAACCTACGCTGTGGGATTTGTTAACCTCATACTGTAACAGCGTTAAACAGAGCTCTTAGCTAGATGAGGGATGGAGGTTTGATAATCATAAATAACATCTTGTTGAGACCATGAACCAGAAGCTAGCACAAGTCTCAGAACAAGCATGGACAGAGGACAGTAGGAGACTTTACCTGGGAATCTCCCAGGTCCTTCCATGCCAGTTCTTATCAGATGGGTTTGGCAAAGCCATTTAACCTCTTCTTCTTTCAGAGTGGATGATTACTTTCCAAAATCACATGGATGCTATGACAGCTAATTAATTATAGCTGTATTATGCTTTACAAATTTAATTAGTATAAAGAGAGTTAGTAGAGAGAAACACTGCACAGAAAATTAACTTGAACATAGATACAGTGTTGGAAAGCCACTGTAGTGAGATAGAAAGAGGAGAAAAAATTATAAATAAGTAAATGGCTTTTGAATAATGAGTACTTAAGAGGTATGTATGAAAGAAATGAGCAGTGTGCTGCCTTCCAAAGGCAGAGGAGGGGGAAAGGAAATTAAAAATTAGAAGCAAGGCAGGCAAACAAAATGAATAGATTTGAAATATAAAGGTAGGAGAATCACATAGAAAAGATGTAATAAAAGCCACCCAGATCCAGTAACGGATCATTCTCATACTAGAGGAAAATAGTAGTACCATTGTATTGACCTTACACTATGTTAACACAATATAGCTCTTAATTCCTGAATTATGTTGTTAAATAATTAACTAATGAATCATAAGTAAATAATTTAAACCTAGTTCTGTAAGCCTCACAACTGAGAATATAAAACTGTCACAGTGATACCAGATTTTAGCAGAACTGATATTGTAGTTAGGGAAAGGGGAAAAATATTTAATAGCTATAAAGACTGCTAAAAGAAGCACCTCCATGGTGTTCTCCATGGAACAAAATAAAATATATCATCTATTGCATAAATCTCCTGTATTAAAGTTCAATCTGAAGAAGGTAGAAGAATGGTTGCTAGTTACTCTGCAAAATACCTAGACCCGCCCTGTTGGAGAGGCTTTGTGATTTGGAGAAGCAGGATTGAAAAGGCTGTCACTCTAAAACACTGTCTTGAAGTCTTGACTTCATGTTAAAATATCTTTTTCCTCCAATATCCCTAATATTAAGAACCATAAAATAAATCCTCACAGTTCAGTGGACCACAATTCAATGGACAATAACTAAATGGACAATAGCTCATAGATATTTAACAATCTTAAAAACAGCTTCAGGAACCTAATAACAATTTTGTTTATTCTTGTAAAAGAAGTACAGTAGACAAAATATAAAAAGATCAGCCTGTGCATCCACAAAACAAAATAGTTCCTTTTCTCCCGTGAATATCTCTTTATTTTCAGATATAGCAAAAGCACATGAACTTCAGTTCTGAGCAAGGTAATTAATTTCTGCCAAATCAGAGCCATCACAGTCACAGGATTACTTTTATTGTTTTTTACAATGAAAGGACTCTGGGAGCACAGATCCTGCTGTGCAGAGCCATCACATTTCCTCATGAGACAAACTGATAGGAATGAAAAATCTAACAGTAAATAATTATTCCAATAAAGAAATGACAAAAAGCTACCATAGTTACTTAGCTAGACTAATTTCATTTGTTTGTTCTGGCAACTTGTCATCTTAAAATAAATAGAATACTCTTTATTTTTTAGAAACACCCACCCTCCAGCTTCCTAATGCTTTATCTTGCAAAACACTCGCCAGCAGCAAAAATTTTAAGTCTTTGAAGATCAGGGAGGGGATGAAATGCACCAGGATTCTTCAGCACTCCCAAATAACGCCCAGACTTGGGGTTAGGCTAGCTCCACAGCCTCCATTAGCCATGTTGGCTGGGACACGTCCTTCAGCAGCATCCTGGGAGTTCATGTCCCATGGCCTGGGCCTAGGCAAAGGAGTAGAGCTTGGTGTTGAAGTAGCCCTCCAGCTGCTCGCTGAGGGCCTCAAAGGTGGGCCGCCCGTCGGCCTCTGCACTCCAGCACTGCAGCATCATCTTGTAGAGCGGTGCTGGGCACGTCTCCGGCTGAGGAAGTCTGTACCCATTGTCCAGCAGCTGGATCACCTGGTGTCCTGGCACACCTGCAAGCCAAAAGGGATTCACCAGGCTGCTCAGCATCTGCTTATGGACGCCATGTTTTCCCGTCTCTTCAGCTCAGAATTGCCATGGAATGGTTTGGGTTGGAAAGGACATCAAAGATCACTGAGTTCAAAACCCCTGCCATTGGCAGGGGCACCTTCCACTAGATCAGGTTGCTCAAAGCCCCTTCCAGCCTGGCCTTGAACAATTCCAGGGACAGGACCTTGTCTCTTAATGTTTACCAGCAACTAAAAACTACCTCCAACATTTCCCAACCACCTCACCCTGACTGTGCCAGCTGCAAGGCGTCGAAAATAGGTTTTTCTGGGTGTGAGGCTTTTCGTCTACCATTCAGGTCTGTCAAAATTGTTTTCATATCTATTTAGCTTAAATAGCTCCTAAACACCTCTAGTCTCAGTGACTACAAAATCTCCTAAGAAAACCTGACCTGCTGCTGAATTTTCCTCACATTCTGAAGCTTTTTCCTAAAGTGAGCCCTAGATTTCCTTGAGGCCGCTGGGCAACGGTATCCTTCCTGCTCCATCACTGCCAGTCATGGAGAAGAAACCACTCCCCTATCTTTACCTTTATATACTAAGACTATTGCCCTTCCAATTTTTTACTCTTTAAATTAAATCTTGAATTGTGTTAACTGCTTTTCCCTAGATCTCTGAACGGTGTTTCCTCCGCATGTTATCCACTGCCACCAGAAATCAACATATCTCTTCTAACTGATTACTGAGAACAAACTTCTGAAAGTAATACAAAGTAAGCAAATAGCCATGGCAAAATGGCATTTTTTACTTTCAATATACAGATAAGCTATGTTTTTGCAAAGGGATAATACTGACTGGATTTTCAGACAATATCCAGAGCCACGGTGTTATATATTTTTTACACTAAAATGATTTATTTATGTGTGTGTGTCCATATGCACACACCTATAGTTTATATAAGACTTCAGGATATTTTGCTTTGCCTTTTTTCTTCAGAACAATTTCACAGGATGTGAGGGTGGGAATCAAAAAGCAAAATCAATTTTTCCTTTTACAGAAAATACCAGTTTGGGACCCCCGTAAAATGTAGTTTATGGCAAATGCACCACCCCTCAGGCCTGTACAGACACAACATAACTTTTTTTTTACTTTAGTCTTTCCCTTGTGTTCTACTCACCAGCACAAAATGAGTCACAGTCAATCATCTCACTGATATCTTGTGTTATTGGAGCCACAGTTCCTTGAGCATTTCTCACAGTACTAGAAAAAGTAGCTGATCTCAGACTACTATATCTACTTTTGAGGTTGGTCATATTTTATTTTTTAATTATTTAATTCTTGTGATCCTCTCCTTTATGAAGACTTTTCACTGCAACAATCAAATAGGAGGGAGGGGTATAAAAGCACCTTGATTTGTTTTTCAGACACCTTCTTCCTGAAATGCTTGTGCAGCGCTTCACACATAATTTATTCTTTCAGGAGATATATTAAAAAAAAAAAAAATTAAAAAAGACATGTTGGGGTATTAAAAAAAACCTTCCTTTGTTTTTTTCTCTTTTTCCACATTCCAAGAATTGGCATCTTTGATCTGATGATGGAGGAAAATAGCCAGCTGGCTTAGGTGCCCGTGCAGTGCAGGTTGACTCCAGCAAGAAGAAGCCTAAATGTGTGCTAACCACAGCTTTGCAAAGCTGCCAGGGGGCCTGGGGAAGCCAGGTCTGACCCACTAAATGGACCTTATCTGAACAACCTTCTTCCTCTCTTTAAAGTTTTAACCCTTTAACATACCCATAGTACAGGCATTCAACCTACTTTTTTAATGCCATTCTGAAATGAAGAAAAAAATTAGACATCATTCTTTAGGTAAAAGCACTTACCATGATAAGGCATCTGCCCATAGGTGATTATTTCAAACAGAAGTATCCCAAATGACCAGACATCTGATTTAATGCTGAATCTGTTGTAGTGGATTGCCTCCGGGGCTGTCCATTTCACTGGGAGTTTTGTTTCAGTCCTAGCTTCATACACTTTTTCATTTTCTACCTATCATGGGTAAAACAGAGGAAGCCTTGTTTCAAATCTGCTTCAGCAAAGCACTTAAGCATCTGTCTAAATTCAGCATTTGCTTAATCTTATAATCTTTTGACCAAACTCTTGTTTCTAAAATAAGTACCCATTTTCTGAAGTCTATCACTGGATTCAGCTTTGCAGTTGAAAAATGAAGAGGCTGCATCAGAGGCTTTTCTAAAGCAACTATCATTTCAAGCAAGCACACAGCATTGGAGTGACTCCTGATTAATTAATTATGACTTGCTGCTGTCACTGGCGTGCAAGATTTCAAAAGTCTGTCAGGAGTGGCAGTATAAGCATCCTGCTGACACTAGAGACCAAATGTCTCCACGTCTGGTCTGCAGTAAAGAAAGAAGGCAAGAGCAAGAGCTAATGAATTTCAGAACCTTTTTTCTGTGATTTATTGTGGTGTTGAAGGGCCTTTGACTTTGATAACAGTTGCTTAAGCAGGGTTTGGGGAAGAAAGAATAAACTCTGACTGATTCAAATTAACATATTAGTTTCCAGTGAGCTAATGTAAAGTGTAGGTGAAAGACACAAAAGAAATGTTGAGTCGCAAATTTGTAGAATCTTGTCCTTAAAGGTTTATCGCACAGATATCTAAAATTTGGGGACATTTGTTCTGTTTCTAATGCCCATACGTAATTTAGTGTACACAAGTCACACCTAAGTCTTGGTCAAGTTTTTCATATGCAAATCCAGACATACACAGTTTGCTTTTTTGATTGTTTAAATACAGAATGTATGTTTCCCAGCTGCAATGCTCTGCAGTTTTAAAATACTGGTTGTTATTGATTTGTATCTCTATACTTATACTGTTGGCATCTAGATCATAACACTCATTTTTAGAAACAAGAAATTTATTTCATTACATTAAATAACACATGTAAAAATACAGATTTTATTTCTTAATCTTTTGTGTGTGACCATGTTAGTGTTCTGGCTTAGGAGACAAAATATTTCTAAGAAAGTCTGCCCAAATAACTCCATGACTGAGTATTTCAGTAAAGATCAGTTTTAACAAGAAATGTCAACAGCTGTCAATTATTACCTTTTCTAGTGAGGACAGAAGAGAAATATCCATTATGAGCATTTTTTGTTTAAAAAGATATAATTTTTTATTTTAAAGAACTTGAAATAAGAACTTATACATATTTAGAAGAATTAAAGTTAAAAGAATTTTCAAAGTCGCTTCATGCCTTTGTTAAGGCATTATTCTATAATTCAGTATGTAATAAATCAAATTCTTTTATGAACTTCAATTTCTGCTGTTTGAATGGAAAAACAAAATGAGAAGCAGAAGTCTTGTTTCTCTGTTTTCCCTTTCCTTTGTCCTGTTTTCCTTTTCCTTTCATTTAAAATATGGATTTCATTTTGAAATTCATAAAATATGGCAAAATAAATATTTCCAACACTGATTAAATCATTTTCAGAGGTAGGAAATCTCATTTCTAAACCATAGCTCTTTCATAGGGAGATTTTGGTTAGTGATACTTTGCATCCTTTGCCTTCAAGGACTAGAGAAAACAAACTAAAACAGTGCAGAGGCAAAGAATTTGCAACTGCATCAAATTTAAATCTCTGAGAGCTCAGTTTATGAACTTTGCTGTTAGCTGTGGAGAGGAATAAGGTCCTATTATGATTACGACCTATGATCACAAGCATCATGAAGGCAGTGGGGAAGTGAACAAGGAGAGACTATACATCAATACATTTTCATATGCCTTCCCTTACAGGCCCAGGTGTATAATATTTCCAACATTCCTCTCCATGTTGCAGACACTGTGGATAAAGCTTGTCCAGCAAAGGGTATTGCTTGCCAGGATCCTTCCTGGATGGTTGGGTGGGAAGCAGACTCCAGGATTCTTCAGACTGACAGAAAGGCACCGGACAACTTTTAACCTTACATGGGATAATGCAGGTAGAATATACAAGTGAACATGTTATAGGTTCTTTTCTCCCTGGGCTTGTCTTTGTCTGAATCCATCAATTCAAGGCTACAATTCATTTTTTAGTTGGCCTCTTCTACCTTGTACTCCAGCATTACAAGAGGGACAAATAACCCTCTCACAACCTACCTTAAAAACTCTTGCAAGTCCAAAGTCTGCCACTTTGTAAACATTGTGTTCACCAACAAGAACATTCCTGGCTGCCAGATCCCGATGGATATAGTTCTGAGATTCAAGGTATGCCATCCCAGAAGCCACCTGAGCAGCCATGTCTATTTGATGTGTCAGGGATATTTGAGAGCCTCCATCTTCTGTTTAAAAAGGAAATGAGAACATAAGAACAAGAACAAGATTCCAATTTCAGACAAATAACTGAAAACCTGACTGGTTCAAAAAGCCAACACAAATAAACCAAACTAATTGTTATTGTATTGCAATTCAATAAAGTGGTAGCCCAGCCAAATGACAGGGATTAGCTAATGACATTACTTATTTCCCAATAACTGAGTAATAGTGCTTATTCCTTCTTCTCTAAAAGAGTAGATACTAAATGCAGGAGTTAATCTAGGAAAGAAAAGAGCTGTTTACACAGTCCAGAGACAAAATCTTTTATTTACTGATAGTAACATAGTATGCACCTTTCTGACAGGTTCATAAAACTGCTCCAAACTGTGAGTAAGAGTTAATGTCAGTACAGTGGCTGTAGCCGGAGCTGACTAAAGATGGAAAAGCACAGAATTATCCTTGTTCCCTGTTCTCTGATGATTCTGACTAGGAAAAATACCATCTGCTGTCAAGTATAACTCATTTTCACTTTCCAGTCCACTTGACTGCTTCACGCTGTTATCTCTCTTGTCGCTACTTAACAGTAGGACTCTTTGAGATGCTTTCAAGCTGCCTGCTTCTCCATTAGAACTTTCTGAAGCAATGTGCATGTCATTCCCACCACACTAAGATAAGCAAATTCCAGAAATTGAGATTTGGCAATCAAAGATCATTGTTCAAACAATGCAGTAGAAGAACTTTGAGCTGAGCAACTTGCGTGAAGAAAGTCTTAGGCCATGAGAAACGACAAAATGACAAAAATTGTACAGCAGGTAACCAGAAAAAGAAGTTCATTGGGGTACAACACATTACAGCAAAAATTCAGGGCCTTTGTGGCATTTTGGGGACAGTTAACCAACCTTCTCAATGAAAAGAATTTAAAGCAGGAGGTAATTGATGGTAAACCAATTCAGTGTTACATTCAAGGACCGCTGTCACCCAACCCCAAATGCTGCAGCACTTAAGCATGGCTTTCTGCCTCTGTAGCCTCTAACACTCAAAACCATTTCAACTTTCTGTTTCAGAACCCTAATATCAAAATCCTTGCTGCTAGGCTTATTGGCAGCTCTTTGTCATCAGGTTGGTGACTTACTCATTGCCTCTGTGTTAGAGAAATAAATCTTTTGTAGCTGGAAATTTTCTCTTATTTATTTTTAATTGATTTGCAGTGATAATGTCTCTTAGCATTGTTTTAAATAGCCTCCTCTAGTTCTGGTATTTTATTTGATGTAACCTTACCATCCCACCTTATGAATAGTGTAAAATGCCATTGTTTACCAATCTATTCTGCAGTCTCCAGGCCTTGAATTTCCCACTTGTCTGGATGTTTTGACATAATCGGGAAAAAAAAAATTAAATTTGTCCTGTATGTGTCTTACTCTACATCTTTTTTGAGGATAAACTCATTGTCACGATAAACCAGCACTGAGATTTACTTCTATTGTTGACTCAGAATGTCTTTTCCTCTCCCACACATATGTTTCACACTGTGACTTTTAAAAGAGAGCGGGACAAAAATTGGGCTGTGTGAAAATCCAGTTGGCAGGATAATACGACACTGAAGATTTTCAGCTCTGATAACGGGCAGGCATGAACATTTATTATTCATCTTGCTAGACAAAGATATAAATCCACAAATGATGCTCGTGTTGTATTTAATCAGAAAATAACTATATATTTTCAAGCAGTTTGCATTAGTACTTGGGTTTTGGAAGTTAGCCTTTGTCAGTCAGCTTTAAATATTCCCTTTCACACAACTTCATTTGCACATGTTGTAAACTACCTGCTGGTGAGAGCAGATAAGGATACCAACAAAGTAGAGCACAGGTTTGTCACTGGTCTGCTGATGCTCTAGGACAGCCTGACTTCAGCTTGCTCCAAGAGGCAAAATAAGGCAATGCCACAGGAAAAAGGAGTGACTCATCAGCCTCATGTTTAATGAGCTGCTTCAGTGCAGAATAGGAGTTAGAACTGCTGAACCTTCCCCGTTTTATTCCCTGCAGGACAGTCAGGTGCACCATGCTAAAGGACATGGATGAGAGCCAGCACTCGTTGGAGTAGCAGCTGAAAGACCTTTCATTAAGGCTTGTTTGGAACACCAGACTAGGCTGACCTACTGCCTTTAGTCTGTGGGCTGAGGGAGGGGAAGAGGCCACTGTTACCCTGGCTGCTGCAATATTTCTTGCATAATCTCTCTCTATAAGCTGGTTGAGGACTGCAGCTGTTCTGGAGCTAAAGGGAAAGCTTTAATGAAGAGGCTCAGCTGACCAGGAGCTACAGCTTGTGCACAAAGACAGAAGATGAAACCACAGGTCTCTTTGGGGTCTGAAGTGTAAATCATGTATGTCTGTCTCATTAAGATTTCTGACTACACCTCCAAAACTCCAGGCTGGGCCAGAAAGAGCACACAAGTTCAAGCACAATTTCTGTGGACGAGGTATCCCAGTACCTCACCACCCTCGCAGAGAAGAATTCCTAAGAATCACCTTATGTAAACAATCATCTTTCAGTTTAAAGCCATTCCCCCTTTTTAAAAGGCCACTACCTGGCCTTGTAAAAAGTCTCTCTCCATCTCTCTTGTAGGCTCCCTTTAGGTACTGGAAGGCTGCTCTAAGTTTATATATAGCTAGCTAGCTAGCTGGCTAGATATAGACATAGAGATATGTTTATATAACTTCCACAGTCAAAATCAGGCACCACTGCGGAATTTATAAATTCTTCCCATGGATTATTCTTTAACTGATAAAGAAAATGTAGCACCTCCATGTCCAAAAATTTTTACTAATATTTTTTGACAAAATCTTCAATCTCAAATGAAAAATTTATTAGAGAAAATATTAAAGAAGTCCTGGGGTCTTCACCCTGTTCTAAGCAATCTATCATAATTACTCATATAGAAAAGGCAGGAAAATATTCTCATTGACAGATATCTGACAATAAAAAAAGACAAAAATAAATAACCAGCACTTTCTCCGGTGAGGGCATTGCCTCCACAATAATTCACCAAACTTTAAGACTGCATACCTGCCAGAACAAGCCCCAGGTCCATCAGAATTGATAAAAGCACTCATACATTTATGACAATTTCATTCACTTCCAATAAAAAAAGAAAGTTTTCAGGTGCATTTTTCTCATACTGGTGGTAGTTCTGCATAGCACTGTTCATAAAAATATTAGGGACCCTTACAGCTGGAAAAGCATACTATGCAGTTCTAGGAGAGGAATAGGAACAAAGAGTATCTATGGACTTTCCTCCACTCTAGATTGCCCTATTTACCCATCATGGACACAGAAAGAGAAGCCTTCTGGAAATATTTTCCTGTTTCCTGCAGAGGCTGAATCTCAAGAAAACTTATCAGGAGCTGTGCACTCAGCTGATATAAAATCACTTCCAGTCACAGAGCTCTATACAAGCTTCAAATTTCTTTCCTTATTAGTCTCACTGACAGCAATGACTTTTCCCTTACCACAATACCTATCAAAACCCTTGGGTCTCTGCCTCCACCTCTTAGTCCTTTCTGTGCACCTACCAGTGCATCAGCCGTCAGAAAAGGAGGGATGCCACTAGGCTGGGTTTCAACTGGACGTTTTTATGGATATCTTGACGGCTGCCTGGAAACCTGCTGACTTTCCACAGCCTCTGATGAAGAGCTACAGGAGTGAGCGCTCAGGCAAGGAGCAGGGTGCTGTGCATAGGCCGGCAACAGATCCACACACAGGCTGCAGCCCTGATGTGCTCTGGACATGTTTACTCTATGCACAATAACAGGCCAATTTTCACCTCTGCAGTAGCTGTGACTCATCCTGGCTTTCTCAGAGCTATTTCTCCAGTGCAATGAATGTTTCCATGCACAGCAATCATTTCCTCTTGTGCCAGGCTCTTTCAATCAGATAAACTGCAATCTGCACACAAAGGCACCAAAGATAAGAATTTAAAGGAAATGTGTGCTTTGCTACCCCTGGCCAGCAAATGCCTACCAAACTGTGGATGGTCTGGCCCAAGGTCATGGCAGACCCACTCTGGGAAGTTCCTAGTGCAGCTGTCTCTGTGTAAGAGATTTCTTTAGCTGTAATTGTGCATGGACAGACCCTCATTTAAAAATGGTTTTGCAGAGAAGATGCAGGGAAGCACATGTCATGGTAAATGCTGTCTGTGGTATTACACAGGGCTTTGCTTTATGGGCTGGAAACTGAGAAGAAATTCAGCATGACAACCACAGCAAACATTTTGTCTTCAAGAAATCATTACAGCTTTAAAGACATTTAGTATCTCACAGACATCTGCTAAACTGAAAATGGGTAACAACACTAGAATCAAGCATTTTCCAATAACAGGAGTGACTTAAAAGTGCAATCATTATGCTAGTCTGTTCCTGGCTGTACAATTTTATTTTTAATTATTAGTTGCCTTCAAAAGAGCACTTTGAAGTGCTACTGACATAAAAGCCCTGATGAGGTAGGCAAGGGACAAATTTGAAGTGAAAAGCTACCCCTGACTAGTAATAGTTTTCAAAGCTGTTAAGTACATTTTGTGGAAATGCCTCTATTTTGTGTAAATATGATGACCTATCCTTCTGGATACTTATGTTTTTATTCCTTTGTGTATGTTCCCATCTACTCATAGAACTGGATGAAAAAATATGGGCCATTATAAGGTAAGAATCAGATGGTGAATGTGATTCTTTCCTACTTCTCAAATATTTTGGCATGTCAAAAATTCATAAACCTTACTTTCCACTTTTCTCACTCCCACATATGACAAATAATGTACCTTATACATTAAACCAGGGTGCTGTACTTCTATCTTTTATGTTAGTGTATTTACTAAACTGCAGCACTCTTAAAATGAGTTTAGAGTAATTTGCTTACTTTTAAGGTATTCTAGAAGACTTCCATATCTCATCAGCTCAGTAATAATATAAATTGGGTCCTCCAAAGTGCAGACAGCATAAAGCTGTATAAGCTTTGGATGTCTCAAGCTCTTCATTATTTGTGCTTCCCTCAGAAAGTCTTTTGGATCCATTGAACCTGAAACAACAGCATATAACAAAACATAAGCTGAAGTTATTAAAGGACTTTCTCCAGCCTGTCAATCTTAAGGGAGTAACTGATACTGTTTTTTGTCTTTGAAAATACATTACCATCCCAAATCTTCACAGTTCCCACAGAAAACAGACAGTAGAGCTGAAACAAACAGTTAATGAGTGAAACATGTCACTTGCATAGGGACATGGAACATGTGTCCCAGCCACCAGAAATAAAAAGGCTAAAATCAACCACCCCCAGGCCTCCCCCAAACAGGAGAAAAAAGTGAGACTAGAATGTTATGGGATACATTTTAAACAAACAACTGATTAATGAAAGGACCAGAAAACTGAGGTGAGAATATCTAGGTAATGAATATAAAATTTCTGAGAGAAAACTAGTGGTATAATACAAATTTTTTGCACTATATTTTCAGCTTCATCAATCAAAGCTCGAAATCACTGAAATCAGTTTAGCATATGCAGAGAAGATGTGTGCATTTTATATATACAAAACCAAATAGCTATTTATAACAATCATGCAATAGCAACCTTATCTGAAATACCAATGTACACACAGATGTAACATTAATTTTACAATCCCTTTAATACCAAAGTATCTTAACCGCAAATGATGCCAACTTTTTAAATGTTGCATATCATAACATCTCTAGTTCTATTCATACACATAGTGAACCAATGCAGAAACTATGTCAAAGAAGCAATCAGAAATGGCATAGGAAGCTAGTCATGGCAAATGTAAGATTAAAGCTCATATGTCCTGAATAGGGAATTGATTAGGAAAAAAATGCACAAATAAAGAAGCAAAGTTTTCTAGATGAATAATCCAGTTGTGATCAGATATTGTCAGGTGTTTGAGGAAGTCGGTGAACAATATCTCCTTCAAAATGCTTGTACAAACAAATGTGAAATTATTCAACTACTCAAATGTCTCTTTCCTCCCAAATCAAAATATTTCAATTAAGAAAATATTACAGTTAAGACTGGGGAAGAAAATATCTAGTTATCCAAGTTATTCTGCTCTATGTCATATTTAAAAAAACTCATCTTACTCAGTAAGCAGACTAAGTAATTTGAGAAGGCAAGTCTGCAAGAGTAAGAGTATTTATGGGGTTTTTTTTGGATTTTTTTTTTAATATTAGGTTTATTTGGGAGTTTGACTCTGTTCCAAACATGGGTGTTTAAATTAAATTCTTGGAGGATGTTAAATGGATCAGCAGTAAAATTCCAACAGAAAATCTGTTCTACAGAAAGAAAATCAGCCTGTTCACCCAACACCTACCTTGAATACCACCTCCTGAAAAGTGCCCCAGCCTATTTCCCAAAACCATAGTAATGGTTTGTGATTTCATATCCTCACATCAATACAAAAGAAACGGTTCAGAAATGCTCCTGACATAGACTTTCTGAAAAAAGAGCCACTTGACTTTGCTACTTGGGAGAGCAAAGATTACATTGCAAAGAACAGGTACTCCTCACTTTTGTTTCCTCATACTTCTCTTGGCAATCCCATATTGTCCAATTTGGTGAGACTTTATAGGATGTCATTAGGAGGAATGGTCCAAGTTTATGGATTTCCATGCTATAAATAAATGGCAAGCAGCCAATAATACATCTCCTGAACAGGTCATTTTCTTTGGTCATTGGTCAGAGAAAAGTGAAGGCCTGCACAAAGAGTAGATGATCACACCTGGTCTGGATAAAGCATTGATTATGACAGAGAGAAAATCCAAAATATCTGTAATGCTTACTCTACATCCCTTTCTTCTTTAGAGCATCACAATCTTTACAGATTTACTTGAACTTTACACCAGTTGTATATTAAAAAAAAAATTAGAAGTCTATGGTTGTCTTTATAGTGTTTGGACTCACTTTGATAATTATTTAAAATTCTGCCCCATTTTCTTACTTGTTCCAAGATATATGCATTGTCATAAGAATCAACCTAAAGTCTACAAAGAAGCTGCATGGTGTGAAGCATTCTGCCCCCAAAAGCAAATGCATCAGCATGACTAATGATTTAGCATCAGTGCCAAAATTTGACAAGTTGATCCTAAAAAGGATAAACTACTTTCTCACTTAGAGTCTACCAAATCATGGACCCTCTGTGGATCATTATACAGGATTTCTTCACACCATAGAATTTGATAGTCTGATTTGTTCCCATCATCAATGTTTGCCTACAAGGAATTTCTCAGTTTAATCATGCTATAAACTTCCAACAAACTGAAACCAAGCAACATGTTTTCACATATGACAATTTCCAATAAATTGATCAAGAAGGAATTATTCCATTAGCTGAATAGCTGCAAATCCTTTTCTACACTGTAAAATCAAATAACAGTGACAATAATAACAAACCAGAAAAAGATCAATAAGTATTTCCTACATATTTTAAGGGACACGTCACCTTCAGTTTTACTTAGTTTATAGCTTTAAATAGTACAAGTAGCAGACAGTGCCCCAACCCCCCACCGCCCTATAGATCTTATATTGTACTTAATAAGATTAGGCGCCAACTGAAAAAAATTTAAAAGTGTCTTTATGAGTGTTCTGCCTAAGATTAGGCTTCAGCAACTGAATAAGCAAATTTAAAACTGCCTCTAAAAGCAACCAAACATGCTTGTTACAAATTAGTTTTGTAAAGCCTGTCACAATAGTGGCAAAGAAATTACAGTACATACACTTGAGGAAGGAAACACACACCACATGGAGTTTTAAATAACAGAGGGAGATCTAGGTTGTAGCTGAATATGTGTGTTTTTAATGAAATATACATTTTCAACTCTAAGTAGTAAACACAAGAGAAAGAGCAGGTTACTGTAGTAGAAACCACTTGGTCATAAAATAATTAGTTAGCATAAGTCTTTATTGAAACAAGTAGAGGCTTTTTTTTTGTGTAAGATACCAGCTTGGGTGTAGATTTATCAGGACCTGAAGAAAATATGGTCTTGATAATCTGTTTTTTGAATGAAAAATGTTTTTCTAAATGTCAAACTCATTCTTAAGAACAAAATGTTGGAATCTTTGAGATGTTCTATGTTGTGCTGCTTTGCCGGGAATAACCTCTAATTTAAGCCTACTTAAAACAGATATATCAGTTCTCTGAAAATATTTTGTTCTAGATCTGAAGAAGCTTCACATTCTAAGATAAACACTGATAACTTGGAAATGGGTTAGAGAGGAATGTCAGTTATTTTCCAGATTCCATTAATCTAAATGGCCTAAATGTAAATGGTCCTTAAATATTTGATAAACCTATCACAAGACCCTTTGTTTGCAACTTTTCAATAAACCTTCCCAAACTGTTTCAAAATACCCTTGTACTTCAGAGGAACCTAGTCCTCTGAGTAAAGTTTATAGAAATTCATTAAGCTATATATTTCTGGATGTACTCAAGTGGCTTTATCACCATACAGAAGTAAACTTACAATTCAGTGTAAGGCCACATACTGAATTAAATGGAATTTTAAAAATCTCTTTTTCTTTCATGGGAAATTGGGGTACTTCCCTGAGTGCAAAGCTTTTTACACTGCATATGTATTAAAGAGATGACAAAGAACTGAAAATGTTATTAAAAACTCCACTGACAGCACCAATCCAGATACTATTTTGGAATAGCCTCCTGAAAAAAAAAAATCATGCTTGGACAGTTTCCATGCAGAGAGAAGCTCAGGAGATACTTTACAACATGATAATGACAAATGTATCTGTCAGCTTTAACAGGCATAAAGAACTTTATCAGATACAATTAATTGGTGATAATAGATGTCTGCTTCACATGCTGACAGCTGGAGAAGCAAGCTAGCCCAGACAATAGGTTCTAGAAAATCCATCATACTCAACATAGGACATAGTGCAAATCCCTGCTGCAATGATTTCCACTTAAATAGAAAAAAAACAGTGTCTAAGTGAGGAAATAAAAACAGAAATGTGAAATGACATGTTCAGGGACCGGCATCAAGACAGTGCTGTGCGGAGCCAAAACCAGAAATAGCAACTACTGGTTTCTAGACGGTTTTCCTATCTACTGATCCTTGCACCTCTTTGAAAACTGTGGATCAACAGCTCAAAAGTCAGAGATGTTCCTTAAGGCAAAGGTGTTCTTATGTTTTGTTTTTTCATTCACACATTCATGGTTGTGGCTGGTAAAATGTCACAGAGACAAGTGAACCAGCGAAAAAATAAGAGAATTATCTGAAAGAAAACATCACATTACTACTGCTTTATGTGCACAGGCAATGGGCAAGATATTGACAATGATATTTGAGAACAAAGAGTGGAATGATCAGGGAATTTCAGTTGTAATTGTGCTGGAGGGACAAGGGGTGGATTGTGTATAAATTGTTGACCTTGGTTTTGTGATTTTGCTGTTTTTCTTTTGGTGTGGAGGATTCTTTTTCTTGATGTTAGTGAAGATTATGAATGGGGAATATTCCTCCCACACTGGAGCAGTCGGCTGCTGGAGGAGTGCATCCCATGAAAGAGACCCTCACTGGAGCAGTTTGTGAAGAACTGCAGCCCAGAGGTAGAACTCAGTCTGGGGAAGATTGTGAAGGACTCTCTTGTGGGAGGGACATCTTGCTGGAGCAGGGGAAGAATGTGAGGAGCTCTTCCTCTGAGGCAGAAGGAGTATCAGAGACAACATGTGATGAATTAACCATAACCCTCAGTTTCTGTCAAGCTGCACCACAGTGGAGAGGTAGACAGTTTGGGAGTGAAGTTAAACCCAGGAAGAAGGCAGCAGGGAGGAAGCTGTTTTACAATTTTTGGACTCCTGGAGTCCAGACTTTACAATCAATGTAAAGAAATGTGCTTTAATAGCATGTTATTTTCTCATTGTAATATGCATTTTTAATCTAGAATATGTTTTATCTAATATGTGAGTGCATATTTTTTCCTGGTCATTATTAAAAACTCCAGATATATCTGAGATGCCAGATACCGAAAAAAAGGGAGAACGTTGCTAATATGCTGTACATCAATGTTTATGAAAGAAACAGTTGTGAAATTTTGAGTTTGTATAAAATATTTGAAAAATTCACTCTTGCTCCACATTTGAATAGAAACAGACTTCTAAGTACCTAAATTACTCACAAGTCAGGAATCACACATTTGCATCAATAGAGAACTGAATTTGGGGAAAACTCAAAAATGTCATCTCACCAGAATTCTGGGAGATTTTCCTATATGTTGGAAGTTCATAGAATCATAGAGTCATTAAGGTTGGAAAAGATCTATGAGATTAGTGAGTCCAGCACTGCCATGTTCCCCACTAAATCTTGACCCCAACCACCACATCCATCTTCTGAGCCCTTCTCCAGGCATCATAATTCCACCAGTTCCCCAGACATCCTGTTGCAGCTTAACAACCCTTTCCATGAAAAAATGTTCACAATATTCAATCTAAACCTCCCCTGGCACAATTGGAGGCTGTTTCCTCTTCTCTTATTGCTTGTTGAGGCTGTTGCTTCTCCTATTGTTGCCTGAGAGAAGACACCAATCCTCACCTCACTATAGCCTCCTTTCTGGCAGTTGTAGAGTGATAAGATCTTCTTTCAGCCTCCCCTTTTCCAGACTAAACGACCCCAATTCCCTCAGACACTCCTCATAGGATCTACCCTTCAGACCCCTCACCAGCTCCCTTTCCCTTCTCCGAACGCACTCAAGCACCTCGATGTTCTTTTTCTACTGAGAGGCCCAGAATGGGACATGGATTTGAAGTGTGGCCTCACTGGCCCTGAGCACAGAGGGACAATCACTGCCCTGGTGCCCCTGGCCACACTATTGCTAATACAGACCAGGGTGCCATTGGCATTATTGGTTTTAAGCCTTTTAGTTGGAATAGCAAGAGATTAGTTTAATTCCAGAAAAAAAAATTGTTTGGGAAATGAGAAAGATACTATATAACAAGAAACTTCATTTAGCCTTTCTAAAGACAACTGCAAATTGGTTTAACCCACACTGTGTTTACCTCTAGAATGGAAAGAAAAATTAATACATTCAAATAGGCTTTTATTTTATTACAAGATATGGCAAGGGTTAAAGAGAAGACATCAGGCAAATTCAAATATGATATTAGGTGCAAATTCTTACAGTGCCTTCATCTTAGGACTAGAGGACTTCTCATTAATGTGTAGTCAAGAACAAGCTGTGTTTTGATTAAATATAAATGTCAATCTCAGTGGAAGGATGATGTGCAATGGCATATAACAGCAAAGTATTCCAGCTATATATGGTCTAGAACAGATGTACACTGCAATATAATGCTCAACAGAAAAACTCAAAGTAACAGAAATCCTTTCTGGCCTTCAGGCCTATAAATCCATGACATTCTGATTGCATTATGCTCTTCTCTATTGTTCACCATGTGATTATACTTGATCAACCTGCTCCAGCTTGGTAATAAAAGCATTGTTCCATTTCACAATTTCTCTGGTGGTAAAGCCTTTTTAGCAGAACTCTTTCTATCTCAGTCCCTTATATTTGCCAGATCACTTTGAATTTAACACACTCTGTTTTTCTGATGACTTGCTTGTCCAGAGACTCTATACTGTAAAATAGCTTAGTGAAAAGTCTGTATTTTAAAATATGCCCCATCCTGCCTGAGTGTAAAGACAAGTGATTTAGATCTTTGAGCCAAGCAACAGGAGAAGCTCATTTTACAATGTGTTACACTTGTAACCTGAAACATTGCTTATATGATTATTGGAAGCTTCAGTCATCAACACAATGTGCTTCTCGATTATTTATTAACTATTATGCTTTCCATTCACTTATCAACTTTATTTTATGGCAAATGAACCTACCCTTTGCTGAAATTTTATTAGTACCAAGGTAAACATTTATTACTCAGATTCGGGTGAGGGTATTGTGGTGTGTCTTTAATTAGTGAAGTGTTATTCCTCATGAGTAATGAGAACAAGCTATGGAAAACCAATGTGCTTATTACTGTGAGGCATTCCAAATGCCTACCACTATATGGTGAAAAACACTATATAGAAGGGGATAATTCCCTCGAGAAGTAACACTGCAAGGTTAAATGCTTACATTTGTGACTGAACTATTTTTGTAGAATGAGATAGTTCATAAAGTACAGTGATAAGAGATTCAGCATTAACTACATAATTTATCAATACAGCTTTGGGAATCAAAGTCTTTGTTCTGAGCAACACTATGCACAATGCACGGCTTCCTTATCACAGTGTTAGGTCACAATCTCTCTGCTATCCAAGCACCATGTCCAGGTGGGGTTTCTGTCTTCCCTAACTCAATACAACCCACCATGCAATCAGTGAAACTACTGCTGTTTACCTTAGCAAGAACCAGAGTAGAGCAGAAAAAACTGAGATAGAAAAAGTATTGATTAATTGAGCCCTTTTTCCCATGGGAACTGTGATACTACAAAAAGAATTACAGTTGAAGGAGATTCTTCCTTTATATTGTGCTAGTCTATAAGTGATAACAAGTTTGCAGTGAGTCATATGTTTATTCCAGTGAAAAAGAGATTTCAAGTTGGTTTCTGTTTGCTGAGTCACTAGGGAGATGCACCTGTTCACTGAAAAAAAGGATTGTCCTTCGTATGAATTACAGAAGGTCTTTAGTCTGAGAATTTTTTATATTTTCAGTTAAGCAGGAAAAAAAAAGGAAAAGGTGATTATTTTCTTTCAGTTTGCATGTCCCAAAACACAAAAGATATCCTGATAGAAGAGAACCTTAAAACATATGCTTAAATTCCTCCCTGCTCAGGAGACTGTTCAAGCAGTACTCAAACATATTGATGTTATTCTGAATCAAAGGTCTGAATCTGTTCTGCTTCCTGAATCAGGTTCATTAGTTCCCAACACAAGCTTTTTCAATTAGCTACAGCTCATGGTGTTATCTCTTTTTAAAAAACATGTATATCATCCAGGCTACTTCTTTTATCTATGTGGTTCTTGCCATCTGCTGGCAGATATTTTATGTTGTCAATTGAAAATGCAGAAATTACTTTAAGTTAATGAAACACAATTAAGAAAAATGCCAAAAGCTGTATTAGTCACAATCTTACATTACATGCAAATAGTGGATATAAATGTTGTGTATCAAAAAATTTGAAAAATTTGATTCAAGCAATACTAGGATTAAAGCATTCCTTGAGTACAAACTTAGCACAGTGTATATACTATATTATCAAATGAATCACTGTAATGTATCTATTCTATTCTAATATATTCTAATCACTAGAAAAATCCTACAGATGACAAACTGCTAGTAAATCAATTACTTCACCTACAGATTATTCAACCTACAGTTACTCATTTCCATACAAACAATACTGTATAAAATAGGTACAACCCTTGTTGCAGTTGCCTTTTTATGTGACACAGATGTTGAGTTAATTCAGCTCATCTAGAAACAGAAAACTGTATAAAATTCTAATTCAAAATACAAAATATTATCTGGACCTAGAGCTTTACTAATCTTCATGTCTAGGCATGTGGATTTTAAGAATAAGTGCATTTACAGATAGGCTCTCTTTGCTGTAGCATTTAAAAAGTAAAGGAGCGCTCCTGCTAATATTTCATACTATTAAGGTTTAAGAATAATTCACATACCTGGTTTTAAGGTTTTGATTGCCACAGGGGTGGTATCATTCCACAGTCCTTCCCATACCTCACCAAACTGACCAGATCCTAATTTTTTCACCAATTTCAGAGATCGCCGGTCTATCTCCCACTGATCAACAGTTTTGTAAGACAAATCAAAAGTAGCAGGAGTTTGTATCTAGTAAAAGAATATAAATAATGCAACAATTGAGACATATTTTTTCAACAACATACACAAATAATTGTTAACTATGTCGTGTAAAGCTGGAACAGATATAAATAATGTTTCCTTAGAATACACACATACAACAAAGTGAATTGAGATCATAAAATACAACCCTCATACTGGGTGCTCTTTGTTAGAAATAAGAAATATGCTAAAGAAAATATAGTGCCATTAAAAGCAAAAATTAGAAATCATCCCTCTAGCAAGCTTTTTGAACAGTGAGGTATTGTTTGCCAGAACCTTGTGGTTTTGTCTCAGTAATTACTTATGGACAGCTAGAGTTATGAACTTGGAGATTTCATCTCCATATATATTTATAAAAAGGTATTCATAAATCATGATTTGGCATATTCCCCCTCCCCAGACACCCGATTTTTTTCGAAATGTCATGGTACTTTATTATTAATTTGTCAACCACAAGAATGAAACTGTAACACTACCCAGAACTTCCAGAAAACAAGCAGATCATTAACATTCTGAAATGGTAGAAGCAGATATGGGTCAACACTTTCTGACAGATATCTGATGAGTTAGTTAGCAAAAAGTACTTTGCACACTGTAGCATCCACTCCTTACCTTTAGGCATGGCTGTCTGAGCACCACGCAGAGGCCATCACTGTTCTTGCTATAATACTCAACCAACTTATTCAGAGTTTTGAAAGTTTTCCTTTTGGTTAGGAAAAAGCTTCCATCCATCTTTTTGATCCTGTAGTGCTTCACAGATGTACCATCAAAAACTAAAACGATTTAAATAAATTAAGTGTCCAGGAATTATTGTGGTGGTGCAATATAATTTATTCCCAAACTGTCATATTGTTTTTAAATATATTTATGAGGACCTTAAAATAAATTATTTTAGTTCCAAATATGACAACTATAAAAAGCCTCTTTCAAACCCAAGCCCATTATTCAGATAGCTTAATGCATCTTGTTTATTAGTCTTCAGCTATTCAGATTTGGAGATTCTCCACCATAAGAACTGATATATAAGTAGATACATACATTTTCTGTGAGACAGCTCATGTTTCCCATCTTTGAAGACATCAAAACCAGCCAAAAGCATCTAATTGACAGCAATAATTTAGCAAGTTTTTAATATTTCCTTTATTGTCCCTCATTTTAGTGTTAACTAAAGCTGCTGGGCTGGCAGGCATTTTAGAGGATACAGGTACACCCTCCATAACCATGGTTCTCTGAAAAGCACTAACATCAAGGGTTTTTTTAATTTTGTGCAAGTTAGGAATATGTAAAAATAAGGTGAATAATGCTCTTTTTCAGAGAATTGATTAATTAATTTTCAGTGGAATGTTTTTTAATCTAATCTGTCATGTCTTAATCAATAAAAAGAGCTGAAAAGGTATTTAGTCACTTATGTGGGTGTCATTTACATAAGATACTCCATTATTTACACATCACTGTGCATGTTCAATGGGCAGTAGAAAGTTTTTATTACATACAGAAGGGTAACTGATTTAGCTCCAGAGAAGCCCACAGCTCTTAGCTCTAATGTTAACAGTGTTCCCCAATAAACCTAGAAGATTGATTCTTTATACTGTACCACTGCATGCATCTTGTCAATAGCTTTGGTTACGATAACAGAAGGTTATCATGGTTACATAGTGTATGTAGAAAAAAATAAAGAATTGGTTGTATGAAATTAGCAAAACTAATAGGAAGAATAATTTCTCTCACCATCTAAGTAATGCAATCAAAGAGGAAATCTCTCCTTCTTTAAGCACTATCATGGATGAGCAAATGTTTTTGCACTGTACTGTGCGATTGTCATCCAAGACCACCAGAGAGCAGACAGGAGCTTTTCAAAATACTCCATGTCAGGTAGTATTTTTACCAACCTGGGTCCTTACAATTCTGTGTAAGTGAGGACAGGAATGAAAATATTTGTAAACAAAATCCATATTATATCACAGTTTTGAAATCATATTTCTTTTTCAATTAACACTCATAATTATTACCTTTTAACTATAAAATTTATGAATGTTTTTGTGATGTGTCATTTGGAAATGAGCTGAAGCAAAATGAAGGAAAGAGTAATTCAGTAACAACAGACTGAAAATGTAATAAAATTTCTAAAGTTCAGAGGAAAATTAATTGAGACAAATAAATTAGTCTTTATGATGCATTGAACAAAAGGCCAACAGGATCACTGTGTTAATCCAGTCTCAGCTGTATATCACAAGTAATAGTAGTTTGACTACCTGATTTATTTATTAGCAGTAGTATAACTATTACTTCTGAAGTAACTAAGATTAATAATGTAAGAGCTGGTTTGAAGGAAGTGTTCTTTCTTAAATTAGCCTTTCACAAAGCCTTATGATTGACAGCATCCAGGTCAGGTGGTGATGTGTGTGGAGAAGCTGGAGAAAATTTCTATACTGATACTGTCTCATCTTGTAAGAGATAGCTGAGATTACTGCAGTATTTGACAGCTGGCTGTTTACTTGTATTTTAGAGCTGAATTTGATTGTACAAGTCCTGCAGCATACACCTGGAGTTCTGCAGCATGGTGTGTCTCCTCTGCCAAAATTATACAGAGCACACATCACTCAAGAAAGGACTATCCATAATCCTCCCAATCATCTCTACATCCATGCCAGACTATTAACCAGGACAGTATTGTATAACTTCAGTTTCACACAGCCTGACAGTAGCTGGGTTTGAAGAGTGCAGAGGTTTTCTCCTCAGCTTGCCCTTTCCAAAAGAATCTCAGCTCTCCATTAGATTTCTACATAGTTTCAGTCTAGCAGAAAAATTATTCTATCCCAGCTATCCATCTTCACATGATTGGGTTAAGCAGAAGTAGATTTTGCCACCTGAAGAAAGTGAATAAAATAATTTACTATTTCTTCCCCAGGGAACAAAAATTAATAGTGGCATCAGCAGAGTCAACATCTTCACCAAATGAATCATGGAGACACTAATGTTCCATTACTGCCAAAACCAATGTGTCCTAACACAACTCCTGTGAACAGTTCCCCCAGCACTCGCCATGCAGCACCGCCACCAGCACCTCTGCTCTGCCTCCATGCCCGGAGTGGATGTGGGAGGAAGGTGACACATGAGACCATTCTCACCAGCACAGAACGGCTGCAGAGACAGATCCAAACTCATCCTCTTAATCTGGCCATGATTTTGCCAGTTCTGTGAGTCTGCTGCCTTAAACAACTACCTGTTTTACCTATGCTGGAACCCAAGTAGAAAGCACACAATATTCTTTTAGGAGTATGGAAAAAAAAAAGCTGAAGAAAACACAAACCATTTACATTGTTATTTAATGTAATAAGTCTTTCAGATACCATTATTCAGTGATGGGCTAAGTACAGAGCCTCCTGCTATCATTTGGCAATGACACTCAATTAAGCTGAGCACATCTAAATTATGGCTTTTAATTAAAAAGAGACAACATCTAAGATGGCACCAACATGTTTAAAATTTAATGCATTTCACACCAGATGCTGGAGTCATCAACATAAAAATCTGTCGACAACATGTGCATTTTTAAAATGGGAAAACCTAATTTTAAAATGTCAAACACTCTAAACTTATTGTAACACATGTCAGTGGCCTATCTGGCTTGATGAGCTTTCCATTTCACTATTCATAGATGATAAAAACCTTTCTGAACATGAATTTTTGTTTTTAATTTAAATAATTATTTATTATCCAAACCTTACAAATTGAGAATTTTCCCAAAAAGGCAAGTTAGAATTAAGAAATGTAATTTTCATCAAAGACTGAATTTTTTAAACTTCTTTTCTTACTAAGGAGATAATTTGTCTCTTTAATTAACATTAAATCTCTTATACATCTCATTGCCCGTATGAATATGAAATCAAGCATGAAAGTCATAAAATCAGTTTATGGGTTCTTGGGTAAAAATCTCTCTTCCTTTTCAACTTCTTTTTTACTTTAATGGCATTCTGGACAGAGAATTAAAATATTTTCTTAAAAACCTTAATTCTGAAAGCCAGGCTTTCACTCTTCAAGCCATTATCATTAACTATACAATGAAACAAAAACAATAAAAGCTAGAGCAAAGCCAATCAGACCTAGGGAAGATGGGATTCTTGAGTCCTAATGTTTCTGGACTGAAGAACTTGGAAACAGAAATTAGGAACTTATTCCAAAATATCGGATTGTGACTTCTCCCCGCTTAGTGCATCAGCTGCCATGGAGATAGAAGCCATCCTTCTGCCTCAGCTTTAGTGTCTCATAATTCCTACTGATGGCACAAACAGGAAAGATTGCAGAAAAACTCTCTTCTCTGTAGCACCTGGTGAACTGAACAACCTTCACTCCTACTCAGGCTTCCCACAATACAATTCCACAATCCCATTCCATTGTTTGCTTTAGAATGCACTAGCTTCCCAAGACGTAGACAGTAAGTAATGAGATTATGGACATAAAACATCTAGACCATGATATATACTATCAGGTTGGAAGAAAAAGAGCTTGCACAATACAAACAGATGCCATTCAGCTAAGCTGATTGAGTAAGCAGCAAATAATATTTAGCTGTTTGGGATGAAGTAGCATATTAAGGATAAATTATGTTCAATTCTGGGAAGTTGCTAAAAGATATAGCAGCACTGGGAAATTATGCCACCAATAGTGTCTACAGATTGCTTCAGAGTATATCATCTTTCTTTGCCTAAAAGAGCACAAATGTTTAATAAATCAGAGATGATACATATATTCATGCATACATTTTCAGAGGAAAACCCATGTTTGTGCATGAAGGAGAGCTGGCTCCTGCAGATCGAGCCTTACCTTGTGTATATTGTTTTCTTCAGGGCCCCTCTTACCTTCCTTAATCAAACAAACCAGCATGAAAGTCCACACTTTTGGTTTCATATCTTGCTCTTACTAGTCATCATCAAATCTCCTCTTCCCAAATAAGCTTATAGAAAAATGTAAAAAAAATCTACCACAAGCTTTCATAATTGAGTCAAATATACTAGATCAGATGGAATAAATTTTCTATCCCAAATTTTTAATGAAAAAAACTAAACAGGAGCATCAAAGGGTGATCATATATTACTACAAATGCTGGCCTAAGATTTATTCTCATTCTCTTGGATTTTTCTCTGGGGTTTCTCATAGTTTACCTATGATAATTCTACTTTCCTGTTAGAGAAGTGGTTAGGATGCAGGATAAATAATTACTATTTTAAATCTTTCCTAACAGGCTATATAGTTGGAGAATAAGAAAAAAGAATTTTCATTTCCACCTCTAGGTGCACAAGCGAAAGACTTTTCATTAATTTTTAGTAATGTGCCATATATTCAAGTGCCATCATTAAGAAGATAATACTTAGGAAAGACTTGTCTTTCTTTCCCTGCATAACACCACCCTGTTTTTAGTCTAGCCCAGCCCTTGGATGAAATCAGTTCACTGACAAAGAGCACTTGAAGGGAGCTGAAACCATATAACGCAGCAATAAGTTGGCACATGGAGAAAAAGCATTTTGAAAGGTCTGTGGCTGTAATGCAGTCCTTGGGCAAAAGTGTGCATATACAAAGGGGTCACTGCTCAGGAGCAGTCTGATTCCTTGCTAAAGGTAACTTTCCTTTGAGCACTTCATGACAAGGACCAACTTCCTTGAGGGCAAAGTGAAAATTGTGGAGTAAACTGCCCTAGTACTGTAAATATCACGTTTATTTCAATAGACTTCCCAGTATTTCACTCCACATTTCTTTACCTTGGCAATAAAAAGCATTCTTCACATTACCACAAGACATTTCAGGTGCGTACATTTTACTTATAATTGGGAAAGTGAAACCAAGAATGTGTCAAAATGTCATTAAGCTGTGTTTCTGTGTAATGTTCAGAAGGTGAGTGACACATAATCATCCAAGCAAAAGAGGAGTCAGTATGTAAGAATTTGGTTACTAACAAAGCACCTCTCACTTTCCTGACATAATTCTGCACATGGTTTACTCCCAAACATCAAAAGCCTTTCCTGGCTCTGGAATTAATATAGGTAGAACACATTAAGAAGTTTGGCTGTGTAGCCCTGTTGTCTCAAGGACAACACCATACTCCTGACTCACGGTTGTATGACAAGTTTGATGGGAAATGCCCACAGAAAACAACCAATGACCAATCACATTTATTCCTAAAATGGCAAATATCTACAACATGAAAAAACATTATTTAGTTAGAAGTAAGTGAGTAAAATTATTAACAAATAAGTGTCCTAATTTGATAATCATTCAGATTCAAATAAAGGACTTAAACTTCAAAATGCAACATCATCATCAATCTAATTTTTTACTGATGTTTGCATTGAAATTTTCAATGAAATGTCACTGATTCTAAAGTACAGATTTGAAGACCTTCCTATGTTTTTATCCCTGAAAAAAAATAAATATAAAACTAATTGTGAGCTCTAAGAGAAATATCCTTTTCTTAAATTGAAGATATCTGTCAACATGCTTTTATTTTTATTTTTGTGTACTAATCAGAGCAGTAGTGTACAACTGTAATGTAATTTTTTATGCTTTAGTCATGAAAATACTATCTATTTTAAGGCAGCTAGAACACTGGAAGTACTAAGCATAAAAAAGTTAATTTCTCTTCTGAGCATATTGATAAACAAAGTCTTCAAAATATAAATTCAAATTACTTTTGCCAAGTTTTCTCTATATATCTCCTGGGGAAAAATAATTATTCTGAACTTAATTTCATTTTCATGTCCACAGTTTATTGTTCTCAAAGACTAAAAAGTCCAGATGACCCGAGAAATTTTTGAAACATTGCTTCAGATGAAAAACTAGAATATACCTGAGAGTGAGTATTCCCCTTTTAGACTTTCGCTGTCTCGGATTAGGAAGGCTCCTTCCTGGTTTCCAGGGTACAACAGTTGTCTCTCGGCATCTGCTCGTTTGATTGGGCCAAAGAACCATCTGAACAAATAAAAACCACTAATTTTACCACTCAGTGAAACATATCAGGAAGACAGTTTAGCTTTTATAAACATGCTGCATATTTACCAAGAGATAATCTGTGCTATGTTAATTAAATGTCAATAGAATGGGGGGAAAAAAAACCAATGAGAACTACAGAACAAATTTATTGCTAGAAAACATCACTTTCAAAGACATTGCTTTCAATTTCAGAGCAAAACCTGGATTTTATTGCTGATGAAAAGTCTTAGTGCTTTCAAGGCAACAAGCATTCAGAAGTGACAGACTGTTCTTGAACCAGAAAAAAAATCACCAAGAAAATTTACCAAGTCTACAAGGGCAGAAATTGATGCCAAGTCCATTGTTGCCACTTGAACTATGTAGAGTTGCAGGTATGTGCTAATAACCCAATATCTTAAAAGCCAAAAGATCTCTGAAACTGCAGAAGGGCTCTCAGATTCCAAGGTAAATCGCCCTGCTTCCTCATTCCACTGCCATTGTCAATACCTCAAATGAGTTACTGGCAATTTTTCAGCTTTGCTGCTTTTTGACAAACAAAACCAGGGTACCCCTCAAGTCACTACAAACATCTCAACACCTGTGTTCTGTGAAAATCTACTCCAATATATGCCTTTTAAAACATTTTGCCTCCCTCACTAAACCCTGTGGTTCACAAAGGCTTGTTCAAGCAATAATTTTAATTTGCTCCTCTGAAGATAAAATCTTGCTCTCTTGCTGCTTTGTGCTGAATTTAAATTAAACAGAAATAAGACAGAGAAGAGTCAGCATTTTCAGCTGGGGTGGTGTTCAGCATCCTTCCAACAAATATGAGGAGCTCTTTCCAAGATTAGCTCCTCCTCTTATTTGAAGTAAATGATGATAAATAGGTATCAGAAATATGCCATATGCTCAGAGGAGAATCCCTTTTAAATTAATGATAGCTAAAACTATTACACAAACTTCAAATATAAATCAGTGCACCACAAATTGCCCACTAGATTTGTCAATTACTAGTGAAAACTATAGACAGAGTCATCAACAATCCATTTTAGTATCTGCAAGCTTGTAGTCATCAAGAGGAATGGAGGAAATAAATGAGAATTCTGGGTGATACCTTTGCTGATCAAGCATGAGGACAGATAAATGAAATTGTATGAACAAAAAGGAAATAAAAGGTGGCAAATACAGACAGCACTAACCTATGCTGCATATGCTTTATTAAGAAAATAAAATTAAAGACAGATTTTCCAGACCATATTCCTGTCCACTGACTTGAAGATGATTTGGATAAAATAGGTCTTGATACGTATTTGGCAAGTGAAGTAATCTCACTAGAAAGTTGGAATGCGTTAGTAGTATTTTTAATTAGTTAAATGTGTTCATTAATTCAACCAATTAATTAAATTAATACATTCATTAGACTGTAGAAAATTTAGTAATCAATAAATGTTCAAATCCTTGACTAATGTTCTTGTCAAAGAAATGAGAGTACAAATTCAACTGTATTCAAGCCCCAATGAAAATCTGTCTGCCCTAAAATCTGAATTAGAATCTTTCTAAAATTTCTAATTATACCTGCTCTGAGAATAACATCTGAAATCTAACCAACTATATGAGCCAAAAAAAATTTAATATTTTCCCCTTGAACTGTTAGATATTACTCAATAATGCCAAAAGTGATTGATCATCATAAGAGTGTATAAGAAGAGGTGTTTTATTTTTTGTCTTTTTTCTTCTTGGGTTACAAGGTTAGCACCTTTTCAAAAGAATTTAATTTTGTACCAAACCCAGAAGAGTTCTCAATGCACTGTTAGCAAGACTGGATTTTATGGTTTGGATAGTCAAAATATAGTCTTTATATGACTAAACATTTGAATATACACTGTTAGTAACTCAGATTTCTAAAGCTGAAAACTTGAGCAGAGTACAATCTGTGCAACTAGAGGAAACTGTTGGTTTATTTTGAAAATGTAAATTAATATACTACTACTCTGTGTATGTAAAACCATGTCTACAACATAAACCATGATTTCAGAAAATAATATGCACATAAGTGCATTGTATTTAGGCATAAGTATTTGCTTCTTTGATTTCAAAACATTGCAACTTATATGCTTACTTTTATTAGGCTGGAAAATCACTTCAATCAATATGAAATTACCATTAAAGGTTGTATAGAGGATGTATAATATGTAAGTTCTGATTTGAGATAAGCCTAGCAGTTAAAAACATCCTAACTTGCAAAATGAGATAATTAGAGCAACAGCATTAGAGGAGGTAAGTGTAACTGAAGCAATTATTATGGAGGGTGAAAAGTGGACACATATTGTGTATTGCCTCATTTACCCAACTTTATATGAAGTGATTAAAATGTTTCAGAAAAATATAGGGAGAATTATTTTTAATAGCACTTGAATATTTGATTCTTAGTTCAAAGCCATTTGATTTGCAATAATAATTATACAGCACCAAAAGTAATACTGAATGTGGAAAAAAAAATCTCTTAACTTCAAAGCAAATAATTTAATTCAGTATTTTTTTTAACTAAAGCACATCTGAATTTAAAGTACTATTTTCAGTGTAATAGACACTTAAATTCCTTTTATAAAGCGTGAAGAGCTTATTTCAATTTCTAGCAACTGAACTTATGCTTCAAAAGGCTTAATATTTTACTTCATCCAAGTGTTTCTGTTAGAGAGGAACGTGCTCTAAAAAGTAATAATGAATCAAAGTAATTGCTCACCACAAGATACTGCTCTGCAGGTTAGGAAGGTCAGACCAAAACAACAACCAATCCTTGGTAAATCTATCCATGTTTTATAGCTCAAAGACAGACGAAAGTTTTAAAATAGAACACTTGGAAAACAAGAAGTAAACATGAAGCACTATTCATTGAGCAAGTTAAGTAACTTCTCTCACTTCAGTGCAGTGTATTGGCACCAGACTGTCCAGGAGAAGTTTGAATTAGCAATTCTTACACAGTATCAATCTGAATTTCAGCACACATCCAGGTCACTTTGGGTCATGACTGTGCTGGATCAGTAGATCAGTAAATTTCCAGGTACCATCTGTAGATTACCAGGTATGGCACAAATGAATGTGAATTCAGAACTGGGCACAATTTTCCATTTCTAGCAGGAGTTGTCTGGCTAGCACTGCAATAGCACTCGTCTCTCAGCAAGTCCCAGGAACGTGCTTTCTTGGCCAACACTGCATCCAACACCCCAACTCCTTTTTAAGTGTAGAATGCCACATCTGTTTTTTGGAGATTGTTTCTAGCAGCTTCCTCTGAATCCCTTGCTTACACCATCATTCATAGCTATAGGGAATATGCTCATTAAAAATTCCAGGATACTTCCAGGTCATTTCGGCCACCATAGGACAACTTTGGAGACAGAAAACATGGCCTTCGTATAGGTCCATAACAGACATAGTTTTCACTTGTTGCAGATGATGCTCAATACTGGAATATCAGTGAGATTTGTTGTGGTTATTGAGAGCTGTTTTGGCCACCAGTTCCACTAGCACGTCTACCATCACCATATGGGTGATGGCTTTGTCATAGCATGTTCCCTGACATATCTTCTTGCAAACTACTGAGATCTCTAAATACCTTCTTGCAGCAAAGGAAATCTTTATCTAGCTGAATGCTGGTGGTTGTGCTTGAGGGGCAATTTTTTTTAAGAAACAGAGATCACGTCACCTTACAGTCACTCCTGCCTACCTATTCAGCCCAGTTTGAGTTACAGTGGAGTCTGAGTTCAAGGGAAGTTGATAGTGCTATCTGGCTCCATCACTGCCTTTCCTGAGAAGCCTTCTGTCCTCCAGGGTACAGTGAGCTGCTGATCTCCATCTAAATGTCAAAGCCCCATTTACCTGGCTCTGCATTCTGTCCACCAGCGCTTTGTTACACAAAAATCCACTAAAATAAAAATAGTCACTCCTACTTCTGCACTTTTCTTCTTATAGTAGGAAGATATGGCAAGAACTTTTAAGCTGGACAGTAGAAGAGAGGAAGAGTAACATGGGCCAAGAGCTAAAGCAAAGAAAATTGTGGAGGCAAAGTTATCCAATGCTATATCACTGGCAACATTTCCACTGCCTGGTAAAATGCCAAAAAAAGGAAAAAAGCCCCAGTGGAAAAAATAAAACCCACAAATATCCCCATAGCAAAAGGAAATAGTATGCAAGTGAGTTTTCTTGCCTCTCATTAATGCACAATCACCCTCTGATCAAATCTGTGCAATGTACTTATCTGAGATAGATTGAAGATTTTACAGAAGATCTCAACTAATCTGGGAACTATGGCTTTTTTCTGTCCTGAAATTAACTCTATCCAACACTCAGAACTAACCCCCTGCCAATAAAAGGATTCCCAGCTGCTATGCTCCAGGTGAAAATGCTCTCAGGGGAAATAAATTTTGGCAGCTTGCCATTCCTTGGACACCTCTTTCACAGACTCCATACCTTCCTACAGTCTACCTCTCTTCCCGGTCTCTCCTAAATCCCTAACATGCTAAATCCTGACTCTAACACAAGATTCTGAGCCTTAGCCAATGCACTCCACTGTGGGCCCAACAAAATATTTCTTTGGACATGCATCTCACCCCTTGGGCATCTCCTTCACAACTGTATTCCAACAGAAACTCTGAATTTATGATTAAGGACTCTGTGAGCATTCCCCTTTGGGATGTGGGTAAGATGTTGATGACCAAGCTAAACATCAATCCTGAAATAACATCTGCAATTTTTAACTTTCTTGGAAATCTCAGCAGATCCCTCAATGTTCTTTTGTTATTCCCACTGAAAACCAGCAGAGAAAATGATGTGGAAGTTTTTCACCCATTTCCTTTAAGGCTCAGCAGTTTCCCAATTTTATCCTCTACCATTATATGGATTTAATATGTACAGGAGAAAAGCCAGAATTAACTCCACAATGTCATATCTAAAGTCACTGAATTTCCTCTAATAAGTAGTTGTAGCTTGAATATGGGGGAATTATTTCAGCTTTTCATTCAATTTACAGGACACTGGAGGTAAGATAAGGCTAAAAGCAGAGGTCTGTGACATACTCCTAACTTTGTTAATGTTAAATTAAAGGCAAAATTCCTGAGGGCTGAGTCAGCAGTAAGGTACAACCACATATAGAAGCTGCGATCATTACAACAGGAATGAAGGGGGAGGAAAGAGGTCAAAAAATGCTGAAAAATAGCATGGACAAATAGCAGAATGAATAACAGCAAATCAGTCACATAATATTTATTTTCAAAAATTACTGAAGTTGTTAAAATGAACAACATAATCCTATCCTGGATCAGCACTTTGTGGCATAAGCATATCTTGCTTCTCACTTTTCATAAGTGCTTACAACTGGGATTTACTTTCTCATGTTAGGGTAAGTCTCATGAGGCTGCTAAATGTCAGCAGATGGGAGGATTTGTTGAGATTCCTGTGCTTCTCAACTAGAAATCTCCATAAAGGAAAAAATGGTGCTGGCAAAAAGGTGATCTGGCCCTCCAGAAGATTAACTCGTTTGTTAACTCTGTAGTACTAGGCCGAGGAGAATAGGTTTCTTTGACTGAGAAAAGCAAGGAATTATTGCATTTAGAGCAAAATTCTTGGGTGAAGACAAAAAAAACCCAGATACTATCGATACTGAAACCACCCATATCCCAGTTTCTTCTTTAAAGAAGAAAGCTTATGTAAGAGCTAAAACAAATATAGAAAGGCACCAACAGCATATGAAGTTTGCATTTCAAATGCCTCAAAATCTACTGCCATAGAAAGCTGTAACTGCACACTCAAGTACTTCAAAGTTAGGAGATGATAATATTAATATTGCTTTCATGGTATCCACTCAGTCATTTTCACAAGATCTACTGTGATACCATCTTTAATTACATGGTCATATCCAGTGCTCCCTACAGTGTTAATATGGATGCTGCTCATTGAATAGTTACCCTCTATTTTGTTTTGTCATTGCATAGATAGAGTTCATTTATGATTTTAAACAATTTACATTGTTTAGCATCTGCTGTCAATGCAGTTACAAAATTACGTGTATGGCTTCTTTCCTAGCACCCTCTATTAAAGTGTTCATGACTAATATCCAAATGCTTTACAAACATTCATTAAATCCTTTTTGGCTCTTCTCTTTGTAATATACTTTCTGCAGTGGAGAAACAGCCCAGAAAGGGACTAAGGCAATATGAAAATATTATGAGTATTTTCTACCAATTTTGGATGTCCAACTTGAAAAGCCCAGGGCCTGTCTTTCAGAGAATTTAACTGAAGTATGTTCAGTTCTGCAGTATGCAGTGGTTTATTTGGACAGCAATAGGAGCTAACTGCTGCGCCACAGAAGACAAGGAGAGATGTTTAGAAAGCTAAAGAGGCAGAGAAAGAGACAGAGATCCTCCAGGGTCTTATTCAATTACTTTCATCATATGACCACCCTGTGACCACTGCCCTTATTCAGCACATGGAAACCTGAACAGGCTTGTGTGCACCACTCTTCATTGCTGTCATCCATGCAGGACAAAGAGGGCTGCTGAACCAGCTTTTAATCCATGCCAGGTTTGCAGTCTGCAGTGGGTAAAGAATAGTGGAAAAACAGGGGCAGAAGTTTACCAAGGGAGCCACCAGCACATCCTCTCCATGCTGACAAGAAGGCTCCAAGCACTTTTGGGTTTTCCCAAAATATCAAAAATGGAGAATGCAACTGCCACATTTTAATTAATATCAGCTACTACAAAGCCTAATTGTATTTTCAAAGCCTTGATTATTTTGAAGCAAAGTTTTCTTAGCAAAAAAGCACACACTTTAGTGCACAATCTTCCCTACTAAACGTCAAGCCCTTTCTCCAACGTACATGAACAAAAGACTTCTCGTGTTGTTCTGGGCCACATATTTTGCTTTCAGGCAGAGAAAGAGGCAGTCTATGCCTCAGCTGTGCCTGGTATCAACCCTGAAAAATTCACATCCAATCAGGTAAAGTCTGGAAAAGTTAAAAGCAACTAAACAAGCTCTTCTGATAGAAAATATTCAGTTGTTTTAATTAAAAGACTGATGGAGTAATAGCATTGCTTCAAGAGGTGATGTTTCAAAAAGTTAGGAAATATCACTGCATAGATGAAAGCCTTCCAGATATAACCTAATTAAGAAAGAAATGTGGCAGTTGCATTCTC